>CAUYTI010063246.1:0-23797 GCA_963575145.1 Galago senegalensis
GGAGTGGGAAGGAAGGGGAAGGAGTGGGAGGGATGGAGGGAGTGGGAGGGGATGGAGGGAGTGGGAGGGATGGAGGGGGTGGGAGGGGATGGAGGGGGTGAGAAGGAAGGGGAAGGAGTGGGAGGGGATGGAGGGAGTGGGAGGGGATGGAGGGAGTGGGAGGGATGGAAGGAGTGGGAGGGGATGGAGGGGGTGGGAGGGATGGAGGGAGTGGGAGGGATGGAGGGAGTGGGAGGGATGGAGGGAGTGGGAGGGATGGAGGGAGTGAGAAGGCTGGAGGGAGTGGGAGGGATGGAGGGAGTTGGAAGTTTGGTGCTGCTCCTAGTGAGGCCTCATTCTCAAGACATCTGAGAAGCAGAAAACACCCTCAGATCTGTCAGTCAGAAAGAGAAGAGGCTGGATCCAGTCGCGGGATCGTTCCTGTAACCTCCTGGCTTTTGGCTCCCACTCCTATAACATTTCTTAGTATTCTCTAAGCGTAACCAGAACAGCAAACAAATTTACAAGGTATCTGAGCCGAGTGAAGGATGCTTCTCTCATGTCAAAGGAAAAGCTGAATGGCAGTGTCTTTGAAATCAATAGGGGTCAAAACTTCAGGCTGAGCAGAACAAGATGTAAGAGACTCCTGCAGACAAGTTCATACTAATAAATAATTCACGGGCAGTGATCACAAACCTGTATTGGTTTATCAAGATTGGCATAAAATTATAAAATAATACAGGTAAATACAGTAATAAAGGTAGACTTCGATCACAGAGGAGAAAGCAAGTGTGACATGGGATGATGGGACCCTGAGACAGACATCCCCTATGGCCATTGCGATATATATTTTGGTCTGGAGTCGTCAATGGTAGCTGATATTCAACCATTAATGTAATTCTTCTTAACCTTCTTTTGTTAAATGTGCCAAAGTCATCTTAAAGTATGAATGTGAAGTGTAAAAATCAAGCCTCTTACATTGCTTGTGGGTTCATTATGCAGATGGCTCCCGAGCACTGGCACTTGCTAGTGTCATCGTAAGGGATCCCCATGCTGAGGGCCAGTAATTGAGTTAAAATAACGGCAAGTGATTCCAGGCTTATGGTTTTGGGGTGCTGAAAAAAGAGGTAAGACATAAATGCACAGGCACACTTCTTCAGGAATTATTTACTGGGAGAATAATGTAATTCTTAGAAATGGTCACATGATAAAACGTGACAGAGGCATCTAATAGGTTATACAACAAAATGCCATCCACGTCGGCCTAACTCATGCGTTATAGGTATCATTATAAATACAAGAAATACAAGAAAGCCTTGACTCTAAGGTTCAGTATGGAGTAATTCTGAAGCATTCTATAATAGACATACTCTTATTTGACAATGTGACTTTCTTTGCATTATTATTATTGCTTAATATTTTGATACAGAAATTGTCTGATTTCTTTTCTGAATGTATTTATCTTCATTCATTCTTTACGAGGTTTTTGTTTCTGGCCCTTATCTTAAACTTTGTTATTGTTATTAAATTTTAAGCCTTTTTAATTTTGTGAAGGCAAAAAGTGGAAACCTAATAAACACACGTATATGTAAAAAAAAAAGAAAATAAATATAAGAAAGATGAAATCTTAAGTGTCACCAAAATGTAAATGGGTGACACATTGGGTGGCATCAGACCGGTACGTTGCCCCCTGAACTTGTTAATTGTGCACAGTGACAGTCAGAGTCATAGCTGCGCTCTCAGAAAACCATCTTTAAAGACAGAGAGACATGTAGAGTATCAAATGATGAAAAAAATTTAATTTATAATTTGATTTATAATTTGTTAGTAGAAGAACAGGCAAATAGACTGATGGTCAAAAAAGATTCCAGAAAAAGGCCAGAAATAGGATGCCCTGATTTATAAAACAAAGGCATCACGGTATTTCTGTGGAGGAAAAAAATCACCTTTGGGATAAGTAGGAACAATGGCCCAAATCATTTTAAATATTACTGGTCTCTCAGGTTAATTATATGTTCCCCCTGTTCATTCACCAGAATTACCTGTATCTCTCCTTGTTCTCCAAAAGGTGGGCATATAAATTTCTGGATCCCCTGGAGATATCAGGTAATCATTCTGTGATTCTCCCCTGGCTTAAGGTAAATCAACCTCTTTCTCTTACTTATCTATCTTCATTGTGAGTTTATCTTTCAGTGAAATTTTGGGGACAGGGGAAGTTTTTCCTCACCCCCACGATAGTTTCAAATGCTTTCTTTTAATCCGGTTTAAAATTATGTTACCTACCTAATTAAGAAATTGTACAAAACTTAAACCTTAAAATAAGTAAATGATTAAATATTAAGATTATGAAAAATTGATGAGCATTTTATCGTAAAACTAAAATGGATCATTGCATTAGCTTCCTAGAAAAGATGTTTTAAAACTTATTGTAAGGAAACTGTGAAATTTTATAAGTAGTGAGTTCAATGAGAACTCTTAGTTTAAACATTTCTATCAGCTGCATGGGTTTGCAAAGGTACCTGGAATAATGAAAACTGTAATATATTTAGAAATAATAAAATAAAGAAATATTTAACATCATCTTAATGTGTATAGCATTCCATCTTTACATTTCAAATTAAACCGTACGATACCATCACAACTCCTCCTCCGTAGAGGGCATCACACATCTTCCCTTGAAAGGTTGCACCAACATAATTTGATTTTTCTCTGTAACTTAAATTTTAAAAAGGATCAGAATCACATAATATTATAAAAGCACAATTAGTACTGAGTTTTTAACCAAAATTTTGTTTTGTACATTTATATCAAACTCATCAATATTTCCACCAACATCCGTGTAATGGTAGCTTCTTTTGAGAATGGATCAGAAAAAACAAATAATAGGCATGTGGAGTTCTGTAACATAATATTCATTTTATGTAGTTTCCCCCCTAAGACTAAAATAAATAAATCCCCTGAAATAAAAATTACAAAAATAAATTAAATCCCTTAAAATTACAAATCAATGGCCAGAGACACCATATGGATTAAAGTCTCCACTTAATCAGAAAAAAATTAGTATGCCAGAGCTATGCAAAGATAAGGCATATTTATGGAACAGAGAATAAAAAAGATTAAAATGTTATATATATATGTACATATATATATATATGCACTTAATATTGATAAGAGAAAAACTGAATCTATTAAACAGAATAGGAGGCTTATGTACCAAAATCTTAAACACAATATGACTACATTAAAAGTATTAAAATATACATAAGTGTTTCCATTTATTTATTTGCCTTGTGTTTTACTATATAACAACAAAGTACAGGAAGAAGGTTAGATTATACAGTTATAGAATTCAGATCTATTTCTTCAAAAGGATACCCTTCATATTTTACTCAAAGTTAGAGACATTTAATGGTGTGACGTACACTCCACGGCACAAAAGAATGTTGCACAAGATCGAAGGAGTGAGTTTTAACTACAAACCGATAAATAGATATCAATAATTCTAATAGCTAAACTGTTTTATAAAAAATAATATTCATAGGGTATATGCCAGAATAAAATTATAGAAGATTATTTCTTCCCCAATGGCTTTTCAGCTGTTAAACATTGTGTCAGATTGGAGATGCTTCTTTTATAAGATTCAATAATGGCAGGATATGCTTACATAAGTAAAAATGCCACATCATGAGGACGCAAAACCAGGAAAGATCTTTTCCAGTCTAAAAATCTGTGGAGTAACTCGTTAGCGTCTCCAGTGATTGGAATTTTATTCTTATCTACCCAAAGCTCCAATGAAGATAGAATAACTGTCACATTAAATGAAGTAAAAATCTAAACAGAAAACAAACAGAAAACAGGTTCCAAAATCATACTTCCAACAGATTTCATAATTATGTATGAAAACAAACTTATGAAAAATACTAAACAACTGAAGTCTAGATTGGCTCTTTAAAAGTATATTAACAATTAATAAAGGCTATAAGTAATACTTGGCATTTTATTTATTTTTTAGAGACAGAGCCTCAAGCCTTCGCCCTGGGTAGAGTGCCGTAGCATCACAGTTCACAGCAACCTCCAACTCCTGGGCTCAAGCGATTCTCCTCCCTGTCTCCCAAGTAGCTGGGACCACAGGTACCTGCTATGACACCCAGCTAAGTTTTGGTTGCAGCCGTCATTGTTGTTTGGCGGGCTGGCGCTGGATTCGAACCCACCAGCTCAGGTCTCTGTGGCTGGTGCCTTAGCTGTTTGAACCACAGGCACCAAGCCATAATTGGCATTTAAAAATGCTTGCACCTATGTGAGCCCTGTGCCAAGTGTTTTAATCCCTACAGTAGGCTCGGTGCCCATAGCACAGTGGTTATGGCGCCAGCCACAAACACCTAGGGTGGCGGATTAGAACTTGGCCAGGGCCAGCTAAACAACTGCAACAACAAAAAAATAGCTGGGCATTGTGGTGGGCACCTGTTGTCCCTGGTACCTGGGAGGCTGAGGCAAGAGAATTCCTTAAGCCCGAGAGTTGGAGGTTGCTGTGAGCTGTGACGCCACAGCCCTCTACCAAGGGCAACATAGTGAGACCCAGCTACTCAGCAGGCTGAGGCAAGAAAATGGTTTGCACCCAAGAATTTGAGGTTGCTGTGAGCTATGATGCCCTGGCACTCTTCCAAGGTCGACAAAGTAAGAATCTATGCCTCAAAAAAAAAAAAAAACCCTATAGTAACTTAATTAGATGTATACAATTATTATTATGCCTTTTTCACAGATAAAAATCTAAAACATAAAATTAAACTTAATTTCCCCTAGATCATACAACAAGTATATTCAGGCAGTATCATAAGAGAAGGCATAGAAATTGTCCCAGTAACACCAGAAGTCCGAAGTATTAAGAAGCAAATACTTACAGCATTTGTCAATCCAAGCAACTGGAAAATTTTTTGAGTGACAACAGAAATATCAGAACCCATGTGATTGTACTGTAAAATATAATTATATTTTAGATTTAAATATACATTGCTCAGCACTGAATGATCATTATTTTTTTTTTCACTTCAAATTCAAGATGGTGAGATAAGGAATTGTTTAAATTTCCAACACATTAGTTTATAAACAACATCATTTTATGATGATACAAATCATTTGATAGGCATTCATTGTGAAAGATGAAAAATACAAAACATGAAAAGGAGACTGCAAACAAGATATCCACGACCAATAAATGAATCACAATAATTGCTGACTGAAAAATTTCACTTAAAATTATAATGTTTAAATGTGTGTGCAGGAGGCACACTACGTTTCCAAAGATACAGATCACTCAAGAGGGAAATAACTGAAAAGACAGACCATGAGGACAGCAATAATGAATGAGCTGGGATGTCTGTGGAATAATGTAAGAATTATAAATGCCTGTGCACCAAAGAAGAGGCCCAGAAAATTACACAAAGTACAATTTGGTAGAATTGAGGGGAGAAATAGAAACTCCAGCAATAACAGAGACTTAAATAATATTCAATAATATTCAATAATATAATAATACCTGAGCAAAGATGGAACACAAGCATTTCAAACTAAAAACTGTTTGCCAATAGGTATTTACAGAACATTGTGTTGCAAAATAGCACATACAGATCAATAAGGAAATGGTGAACCTTAACAATTCTGAAAGCCAATTGTTCCTAAAAATATGTACAGACCACACCACTCCCTAACAGCAGAATACACATTACTTCAAGTGCTCATGGAGGGCTCTCCAGGATACACCATATCTTAGGTCAAAAAAACCATACTTAGTTTTTAAAAGACTGAAATCACGCAGAGTACTTTTTCCCGTCACGGTGAATTGAAACTAGTAATTTGCAACAGAAGAAAAACTGGAAGATGAAGCTAAATGTGAAGAAGGAAAAGAGAACATTGATGTAATCAAACATTTATTATCGAAAGAATAATAAAACTGACAAATCTTTAGCCAGTACAACCTCAAAAAAAAAAAGGGCAAAGATAATAACTATTAAAATCAGTAGTGTACAAAGATATTTCACTAGAGATGTTATGGACCCTAAAAGGAATGTAAAGGATTTCTATAAATGAACATGGACAGAATACATTGCTTCGATGCAGATGAATCAGACCATCACTTTTGGAAGATGTAAGCTGAAGATACTGGACCAAGTAGAAATACAAATAATAATAATAATATGTAAGATTTATAATATGTGAACAGTAATTTAATTATGTGATTGAAAGTTATTCCTCACACACACAAACACATATATACACAGAAAAATCTAGCCCAGAAATCTTTATGGAAAAAATGTTAGCGAAAGCTTAGAAAAATAAATAATATCAGTCATTCACAAACCCTCAGTAACTACAGAATGCTATATAATCATAATCCAGATAAATTACCACGCTGATAAAGCTGGGAAAGACATCGCCTCAAAAAGAAACTGCAGGTCAGTATTCATTAAAACCATATGCTATATAATGCACTGAACAAGCACACATATATACATGCAGTGATATATACACAACACTATATACAGTAATATATATTATGTTCACCAAGAGTGGGAGAGACTGTGTATGTGTAGAAAGCAGTAGCCAACACACAGAGAATGTTTTGTAAATAATTTGTAAAATTTTGTAATGAATATTTTGTAAATAAACGTATATTTAAAAGATCATAGTATGAAGCTCCTACAATTTCCCATTTTTCCTATGAATGGTGACATTTGGTATATTACATTTCTATGGACTAGATTCTGTCCCCACAACATTCATGCATTGAAGCCTTAACCTCTCAAGTGACAGTATTTGGAGATAGGGTCTCCAGCCCATTAGGATCTGATAGCATGACGAGAGTGGGGCACCTTGATAACTAACAGAGACATTGGAGAGTTCTCTCCCTCTCTCCTTCTCTGCCACATCAGAACCCAGAAAAGGGTGGCTCTCTGCAGGCCAGGAAGGGAGTCCGCACCAGAACCCAGTAATTCTGGTGCCCCATCCACCAGCATTTAGCGTTCAGAAGGGTAAGAAAAGACATTTCTGGTTCTTTACGCCACTCACTCCGTGGTATTTTGTATTGCAGCTCAGACTAAGACAGATTTGGGTACCGAGAAGCGAGGTCCTGAACTGAAGAAGAAATTGTGAAGCAAAATAGAGCTGATAGCGAATGTTTGCAGATTTCTTAGCCTATCCATATTGCAGAAAAAACGATAACACTTACTCTGCAGAGGACATTGAGGGAATAGCCGAACCACCATTTGGCAAAAAGCTTATGGGATTGTGTGAGTGGAGACACTGCCAATCTGAACTCGGGTTATCAAGATGGGCTGATGTCTGTTGGACTTCTTAGATTTGTCAGTAGTTATTTAGCTGCAAATCAGCACTACTTTTCAGGAGGAGGAAAAGAAATTCCCAAGGTCATTCCAGGATTACTAGGGACACTGCCTTGATTTCAACAGTTTGGTGGTTCTCTGCCAAGAGCCCTGGCAGCCAGACCACCCAGTGAGCACAGCCGTGGAAATGGCACTGCCCTCCAGTGGACCCAAAAGGTAGGCCACTGGGCCACGGAGCCAAAGAGGATTATTCTCAAGGTTTAAAATCTAAGCAAATATGCCTTGCTATTGGGGGCCACTTCCCCTTCCTTCCCTCTCCCCTTTCCTTCCCTTCCTCCCTCCCTCCTCTCCTTCCTTCCTTCCTTCTCTCCCTCCCTCCCTTTCATAGATGGAAATTTTTCCTTCATTTGTCTCATGTCTCTGAAACAAATAAAGGCAAAATTTACTGCCTTATTTTGAGTCTCACACATGTGAGATTTAGAGGATATTTAGATGAGACTTAGAACATCAGAGTTCTAACATCTGTTCTCTGGAATGGATGCATTTTATATATGAAAAGGAGCTCAGGGGTAGAGTGTTGCATAGTGAATTATATCCCTACAAAACTTCATATGTTGAAACCCTGACCCCAAACTTTATGGTATTTACAAACAATATTAGGATTTACAAACTTCATTAGGTTTAGATTTAGTCATGAGGGTGCACCCCTCAGGATGGGATTAGTGGCTCACAAGAGAAGAAATACCAAAGAGCCTTCTCTCTACAGTGAGCTGCAGGCCAGGAAATGCGTCCCCACCAGAATGTGACTATGCAAGCCCCCTGATCTCAGACCACCAACATGCGAAGCAAATATATTAAACTACATTTACAAAGGAAACCTAAGAAAAATACTAGCAACCTAAACCTGGAAATAGATGAAAATGATTATGCAACATGATCAAGTGGGAATTATTTCAGGAAGGCGGGGTTGTTTCAATATCTGAAAATCAATTAATGTAATACACTTAATGAATGGAATGACAAAAATATCCCATGGTCATCTCAACAGGCACTGAAATTAAGAGAAAATATCATATAGAAATTTGATTCTCAATTTAATACTGACAATAATCATTTTAAATGCATTAAGGCAGAGCTAAAGCAAATTTATCATTGTCTTCTGTCAAAAATGTATTCCGAATTATTTTGTATGATCCTTCATAGCTAATATAAAGTGAGAAGAGACAAATAAATCAGAATCTACTTACCAATTTTTGCTCAACTACAAGATGCATTTCTATATACTGAGAGGATTGATGTGGCTGAAAACAAACCCACGAGCTTTATGTCAGGATTAAATTACTTGAATATTTTCACTGTATATCACTACTATTAGTGAACTCAAAATTGAAAAATAAAATTTTACGTATGGAAATAGAATCAGATAAGAAAAACTAGATATCACAAAATCTTTTCAATGATAGTAGAACCTCCATAGTTGACCATCTCCCTACACTGGGTTGGTCCCTTAAATTGACCTATTTTATAGACCAGGCATGCGTCACATGTACAAAACCAGAGGCTATTCTGAAACGTGAATGAAAGGAAGCAGAGTCCAGGTTCCGTATGGGCAGCATGGCCTTTATTCACTTGGGTGCTAGCGGCTAGTTCAAAAAGGGAGTCAGCCCGTGGGTTAAGGAGGGGTGGGAACAAGAGGGTCCGGGGTTGGGGATGGGTGAACCCATTCCTTCTTGGGTGGGACTTGTGTATTCCTTTCTGTGTCCCCGGGCTGGGCCCTGTCACATATCAGCACAGTGGACCTACTTCCTTATGTTGACCATTTCCACATGTCCCGAACAGTTTGTAATACCCTCCGGGGTACATCTTACAGAGGTTCTACTATATGTCTTTTGTCACTTCTCTTTATCTAATTAATCATTTAATTAACTCAGAAATAACTTCTACCTTCCATTCTCTATATTCCCACTGGTACACGTACCAGACTATTCATACTGCTCTCTTTTATGAGTAAATCCATCAACTCCCGGTTACAAAATGCATGTAGATCTGTCAGCTTAACGATGCTATTATTACATTACTATGTAGTATGTGTTTGTGTATAAACACGTCCATCCCTGTGTGTAAGAGATGAAATTTCATCTAAAGGATAAAGTTAATCCTTGTATAAGTTATCTCAGGGAAACGTATGCAAGAGTGTCACAATAATGTACTTTTCTTTTTTTTAGAGACAGAGTCTCACTTTGTTGCCTTCAGTAGAGTGCTGTGGCATCACAGCTCACGGCAACCTCTAGCTCTTGGGTTTAGGAGATTCTTTTGCCTCAGCCTCCTGAGTAGCTGGGACTACAGGCGCCCGCCACGATGCCCAGCTATTTTTTGTTGCAGTTTGGTTGGGGCTGGGTTTGAAACCTCCACCCTTGGTATATGGGGCCGGCACCCTATTCACTGAGCCACAGGTGCCACCCCATGATGGACCTTCTTAAACTAGACCACAGGTATCACCAGAAGGAAATGACTGAGTCAGACAGAAAAGCCAGACCTCATGGAGTCTGAACTCTGACGTTGGAAAAAAGAATAGCCGTTTCAAGAAATGGTGTGGGGCAACTGGGTATCTGTCCAAAAACAAATTTAGGTTCCTACATCCCCCTACACAAAAGAATTAACATACAATCCATCATAGATCAAAATCAGATGGAACAACAAAACTTTTGGAGGAGACTTAAGAGTAACTATGTAACCTTGGCATAATGATTAATTTTATCTGTAAACTTGGCTGGGCCACTGTGCCCAGATGTTAGGTCAAACTTTATTCTGGATGTCTCTATGAAGGGGTTTTTCAGATGGGGTTAACATTTTTTTTTTTTTTTGAGACAGAGCCTCAAGCTGTCACCCTTGGTAGAGTGCTGTGGCATCACAGCTCACAGCAAACTCCAACTCCTGGGCTTAAGCAATTCTCTTGCCTCAGCCTCCCAAGTAGATGTGACTACAGGCACCCGCCACAATGCCTGGCTATTTTTTGGTTGTAGTTCTCATTGTTGTTTGGCAGGTCTGGGCTGGATTCGAACCCGCCACCTCTGGTGTATGTGGCTGGCACCTTAGTCGCCGGAGCTACAGGTGCTGAGCCGAGGTTAACATTTTAAATGGATGAACATTTAGTAAGGCAGATTACCCTATATCATGTAGCTGGACCTCATCCAGTCAGCTGACTTTGTGCTCAGAACAACAATTCTGAAGGAAGAACAGACGATTTCTGAAGGAAGAAGAAACTCTGCTAGCTGGCTGCCTTAGTTTGAAACTGTGGCTGCTCCTTGCAGCACCAGCCTGCCCTACAGATTTTGGATTTATCAAGCCTCCACAGTCATGTGGACCAATTCCTCGAAACCTCTCCTGCTTTCTCTCTCTCTCTGTATTCATCATGTGTGGTAGTCTATATGGTACCAGATGCAGGTGTGTTACGTTCTGTTGGTGCCATGTCTCTGGGCAACTCCAACACAGATAAATGAGATAAGAAAGAAACAGAATCTTAAGGACAAATCGGAATTAGTTCTGGGATTTCTGGAATTTCCTCTCTTATCTGATTAGATCCGAAGACATTCCTAAAATGAGTCGTCCATAGCATAAGGTGGCAATAGAAATATGCAGAATAACACCATTGATTATTCCTGATCAAACGCTTCAAAGGAGCATGGGTATAGAGTTACGGAAAATTACAAAACTAGTTTTTTTGGATTATGATAAGCTAAAAAGTTTTCTGGTACACGTATTCATGGGTGTGTGTATATATGTGTTGGAGTAGATGGGTGTATACATGAATAATTCATTAAGAAAAATAAAGTGTTTATTTTCCTACATAGTAATAACACAGAGCTTACTCAGTTAATCACCTACCTCCACACTTTTTATCTTATAGGATGTCTCTCTTGGCTCGAGAGCCTTATCAGTATACAGTGCAACATTTGGGTTCTTAAGGGTTACTTCATAGATCAAATGTTCAGAACCCAGCGAAGGCCCCAGGGGTTCAATTACGTAGCTAACGTTTTCAAACTGTATTAAGCCCCTACAAATTTCAAGAAAAGTGGATCAATATAATGATGCATTATGAACAATGAAATGTCACTTTGTTTTTTAATGACATGCAGATAACTTTTAGTCTTAGTCTTAAGTGATAAGGCAGGAAAAGTTAAGTACAGACCCCCTTACTAAGCATCACAGCCTGACGCTCATCGTAATGGCTGTTGGTATTTGTCTAGCTATTAATATTCCATGGTTTCCAAACGCGAACAAGGTTAATTCAGTGTAAGGGCAAGGGCCATCGTAAGCTTTCCAATGGCATTTTTCCCACCATAGTCATTCGGGACTTTAGCATATTATTTTTAAATTGCTCAAATAATTTCTGAGCTAATCTTTCCTTTTGTAATATATAAAATTATAAATCACAACCTGATTCCATGACATGTGGATATAATCACCATAGAGTGTGGATACCCTTCAATATACCCTTGGTAGTAGCAGAAATTCTGTAAAGTAAGGACAAAACACACATATGTCTATTAGAACAATTCATGTTAAAGACACTGGTTTCAAATACTTTAAACATGTATTTTTTTGTATGTATGCATCAAATACTTATTGCTTCCAAAATAGACTTAATAAGATCACTAGAGGAGTATATGGTTCAGTTTTCCAAAATGTTCATAGTTCATCATAAAAACTATATATTCATACTTTTTTTTTTTTTTGCAGTTTTTGCCCGGGGCTGGGTT
This sequence comes from Galago senegalensis, assembly GCA_963575145.1. Taxonomy (NCBI): domain Eukaryota; kingdom Metazoa; phylum Chordata; class Mammalia; order Primates; family Galagidae; genus Galago; species Galago senegalensis. Next base: position 12,074 of record CAUYTI010063246.1, read on the forward strand.
TGAACCCACCACCTTCAGCATATGGGGCCAGCACCCTACTCCTTTGAACCACAGGCACCACCTTTTTAAGTCTTCTCTTTAATACAAAGAATTCCCTTTAATATTTCTTACAAAGCAGGCCTTGTGGTGAAAAACTCCCTCAGGGCAGTTTGTTCAGAAAACTTTTTACTTCTCTCTCAATAGTAAAGAACAGTTTTGTTGGATATTGTTGTTTATATTTTTTTCTCTTTTTAATTTCAGCCTTTTGAATATATTCCATTCTACTCTCTCCTGATCTACAAGGTTTCTGCTGAGAAATACGAATGTCCATTTATTTGTTCCCTAGATTTGGGGAGTTACATTTCTAAAAAATAAATAAATAAATATTTTTTCTGCCCCTTTCTCACGTTCTTCTCCTAGAATTTCCGGAATGTTTATTGGTTTATTGCATGATTTCCCATAAGTCCTATAGACTTTCTTCATTCTTTTTCATTTGTTTTTTTCTTTTTGTTCTGTTGATTGGAAAATTTAAAAAGACCTACTGTCATGTTTACTGATTCTTTCTTCTACCTGAGACTCTGCTTTTGAAGTTCTCTGTTGAAATATTCAGTTCATTGAATTTTTTTTTTTGCAGTTTTTGGCTGGGGCTGGGTTTGAACCCACCACCTCCAGTATATGGGGCAGGCGTCCTACTCCTTTGAGCCACAGGCGCCGCCCAGTTCATTGAATTTTTTTAGCTCCGTAATTTCTGTTTTGTTTCACATTGTGGCTTCCACTGTTTATTTAACTTCTTATTTTATCTGTGGGTTTTTAAATGTTGCTTAGTTGTCTATCTGTATTCTCTTACAGCTTATTGACCTTCTTTAAGATGATAGTAACTTTGAATTCTCCGTCAACTATTTCATGGATCTCATGGAGTTTCCTTTTTTTTAGTTTTTTGTTGGTGTCATGCTTCCTTATTCTTCACAATTCCTGCACTGGTATCTGTGTATCTCAAGTAACAGTTACTTCCTTCAAGTCTTCATAGACTAGTTTCAGCAAGGGGGGACCTTCACTGGTCATCGCAGTCACAGATTTTGTGTTAGTAGGCTGGCAAAGTCCGTAGTCAATTTGCCTGATCAGTTCTGTGTACAGACTTGCTAGTGGAATCCCTGTGTAGGACAATCAGACACTTAGGCAGGTGGTGTTGGTACTCTGCCTATGAACAGTCAGGCCTGGAGCACGGTCTGTGGCCAGAGTCTGCCCATGAATAGTCAGGCCTGGAACGTGGTCTGTGGCCAGAGTCTGCCTATGAACAGACAGGGCAGAGCGTGGTCTATGGGCCAGAGTCTGCCCATGAACAGACAGGGCTGGAGCACAGTCTGTGGCCAGAGTCTGCCCATGAACAGTCAGGGCTGGGGCATGGTCTCTAGCCAGAGTCTGCCCATGAACAGTCAGGGCTGGAGCACGGTCTGTAGGTCAGAGTCTGCCTATGAACAGTCAGGCCTGGAGCACGGTCTGTGGCCAGAGTCTGCCCATGAACAGTCAGGCCTGGAGCACGGTCTGTGGGCCAGAGTCTGCCCATGAACAGTCAGGGCTGGAGCACGGTCTGTGGGTAGTCCGGAGGAAATGTTTCCAGGACTGTAGGTGAGAATGACTGCTTCAGGACTTCTTTTGGTTCCATGGTTGGGATACCTGCCACCAGGCGTGTAGGCAGACATGGCTCCTGTCGTGTACACAGCCAGATGGGGCTGCCTCTGGGTCCCTAATCAAACAAGCTCATCTATGGGGCTTGTGTGAATTTGGGGCTGAAGCTGGAAATGTAGGCAGACAGAGGAACTTACTGAACTGCAGTCAGATTCACACAGTGGGCATGATTCCTGCCCATGTCCCTGGGTGGAAGCAGCTGCCCCCACATTCATGTCAGTGGGGCTGGAGCCCACCTGCTTCCAATTCTGCAGCCAGGTCCATGGTCAGGGGACCTCCTATGGGAGGCATGAGCCTGTTTTTTCAGAGAGGCTTCCCTGGTGCTGGGCACCGGTCAGATTGTCACAGCCTCCTTCATGAGTCTTGTAGCTTTCACAAAGGTACTTTTTCCCCATGAATATTTGCTAAATCAACACATCTGTGGAAAGACAAGAGCTGGGGAATTTCTGTCCCTTCATCTTACTGATGTCACTCTCCATCTACCACAGAAATATTTTTAATTCCATCAAAATGTTTTCATTTATAATGTTCTCCTGGAATTTTTATTGAGTTTTGCTTCATAGTTTATCTTCCTACCTTGCTACCTAAATTTTCCATTTATCCCATGTTCCAAAAACCATTTTCCACTCAATATACCTAGATTTCTATTTCCATCTTATTTTATAATTTTGTGTAAAATATTTCTGCCTCTATTTTCAATACCAATTATAGGTCATTACTTTATAAAATGAAAGTATCAGTGTCTTTAACTTTTACGCATGGGTAATCCACTCACTGCTCTGGTTTTTTTTTTTTTTTTTACAACAAATTACAGACATTGTTAAATGAAGTGCTGCACGTTTCAAACATGAAAATTTCATATACTCCATTAAATGTGCGTGAAATTTCATGTGTGCTTATTTGGCCATTGAATATCTTTCAGAGAAGACTTTGGAGTCTCTCTCCTTTTATTCCAAGCTTTGGCTTTCCTAATTCAAATCATGCTTTTTCACTGTATTCTACATTTTCCACCTCTGTTGTCTCAGGCATATAAGCAAATACATTTACAGAACCATGAAACGAAAAGTTTAGAAACATCCCGATTTTATCTTGTTTGGTTGATCATCTATTTAACATGGTTAACTCAATATATAACAAAAAGAAATGATTGGATTCATACCAAAACAAAACATGACCCCAACCCTTGGTACCCAATAACACATAAATAAGGTGATCTCGGGAGGTCACAAGACAGATGTCAACAGGCAATAAGAAACATACCCGAAACTTTTCCTCAATAGGCTTCATAACTTCCGCGTTATTATAACCATAAACTATAAAATTACTAGGTAAAAAAGTTCTGTAAAAAAAAAAAAGATCGAAAAGTATTTAATGGACAAATTTATTCACTAAACTTTTATTCTGATAAAGATATTTTCTGTATTCATTAAAGATAGGTAGGTTGGCATAAAGAGAGAGGGAGAGAAACAGATTTTTTGACTCTATGGATCATGCTTTAAATTTTACTTAAAGTTTCTAGTTGTGAGATCTCACTTCATTCACTCCATGGTGCACTCTTTTTCAAACACAAAAGGCAAACTTTTGCTGTTTGGTATTTGGGCCGGTATCCCTCTTTCTGGGGCGTTGTAACCTGCCTCCGTCTCTCATCAACTTCAGGTCTTTATTTGTATATCAACACCTCTGTGAGGCTTATCTTGGCAAACAGTTTAAGAATTCACCCTTTTTTAAATCACCAAAGCATAGGATTTCCAAACCACACTCTTAATTTGGTCCCTACTTTTGCCCAAGTGTATATTGCCTTCTAATATTCTCCCTACTTAATTTATTTATTATACCGTTATTAGTCTCATCTTGGTACAGAGTTCTCCTGCTCAGGGCTGAACAGAGACTCCCATTTTCCTGGGCCTGAGCAGAAAATAATTAAGAAGACTGACAGTTGGGTGCTGGTTCCGCACACAGCCCACGCCTGACAGTCGGCTGAGAGTGAAGGTAGTGTCACCCTGTTGTACTGTAAACTGTTGGCCAAGTTGAAACTAACCAGCTACCAAGATACACTTGACACAAGCTAATAGGACTTGAGGGAGACTGGTAACAATTACACCACCAGCGAGGACTAGCCAATAACACTTCATTTGTCCAGTCCGTGGTATTACACACTTTATTCTCATCTGTTGCACGTAAAATGTAAAAACAATGAAATATTTGCATTTTATTTTATTTTCCACTGGTAAGACAGGATTTTATTAGACAGAAAGGAAAGGAATACAGAAGCAGTAAAAAGGTATCAGAGCTTCTGGCAAAGGAGAAGACCCAAGTGGGAAGGCTCGAAATATTTGCATTTTATTTTTACTATAGATTTGGCCATGTGTATCTAAAATTTTCAACGTATAGCATTTTGTTTATTTTTGCTTTATTAATATTTTTGCTATCATGTCTTGAATTTTTGAGCCAAGAGTTATTTCTTGACCACTATTGAATTTACAAATAGCTGGTGCTTCTTCGATTAAGCATTTGTAATTATTAACTTTATTTTTCTGGCTATCAAGAACGTGGTTACTATTCGGAAAAATAATTTTTTTCCTAATATGCGATTATTTTTATTTATATTCCTGTTGGCTGCTCGTGTGCAGGAAAAGGGTCACGTTACTTGTAAGGTATGAAATATAAGATTTGGCAATCACATCACCGCTAATTTCACTGCAAATCTATACCTTTTTTTCTACTCTAAAAAAGAACATTAGCTTAAGAAATCTTCTGTGATTGCATTTTAATTCAGGTCTTCCTATGTTTCTAATCAATTATAATTTACATATTTCAACCTTGAATAAACATCATCATAAATGTCTATCTGTGGTGCAAAAAGTAATTGATAGGGTGCTTTCGTCCAGATCCCTGCTTGCTGCTCTCGGTCTCTTCACCTGACATTCTAAAGTCGGCCTGTTTGTGGGATTCTGTCTGGATTTTCCTTATGCATATTACAAAAAATGCAGGATTTCTCTTTTACAGGAAGAAGTACTTCTGAGTCAAGTTTTGATATGTTTCTTTAAACTACATATATAGATGGAAAATATTCTCTAAAAACTGTGAGGTATAAAACGTTAGGATTGCAGCTGGGAATTCTAGGAGTGACACATCCTCAGATGTATTTCTTATTTTGTATCAATTTGAGAGCTTCATTGACAGGCTTCTGTATTTCATTATTTTTGGAGGTCTATTCTTATCACTTAAAAGTGGAGCATTTAACTTTTGGTTTGTCTTTATTCCTTAGTATATGTGCTTGTTTTTCCCAAATTCATCAGCTGGCATGGGATTGAGTTTGGCTAATTATCATTATCATTCAAGTCCTAATACTTTGTGACAGGGTTGATTAACTACAAATTTTTCATATTATTAGACATTAGCATGTCTGTTGTCTCACATAACAAGAATCTACTATGAACTTTTTTTTCTTTTTTTGAGACAAAGTCTTGCTTTGTCACTCTCAGTAGAGTGCTGTGGTGTCACAGCTCACAGCAACCTTCAACTCCTGGGCTTAGGCAATTCTCTTGCCTCAACCTCCGGAGCAGCTGGGACCACAGGCGCCCACCACAATGCCTGGCTATTTTTTGTTGCAGTTTGGCCAGGGCCGGGCTCAAACCTACCACCCTCAGTATAGGGGGCCACCCCCCTACTCACTGGGCCACAGGCGCTGCTCTCTACTATGATCTTTAAAATATTAGTTCAAAATGAGGGAATTTAAAATTTATGGTCATATTTATGTTTTAAGAGAGATAAAATTATCAAAAGTTGTCTTCCAAGAAAGCTCTTGGATTACCAAATAGAAATGTGGTGTTGCTGGAAACCAAAAAGATGGGACCATATGCTACAGATTCAGGTTGTAGAAATAGACTACACATATTTAAAAGGCTTTTTAAAGCATAAAATAAGAAACATGTGAAAAGTGAGTAGCAAATAATTACATTCTGGATAATTCCACACAGTAATTTAAAAAAATAGAACAAAGACAGTTGATAAAATAATTAGGGTCACCTACTTTTGCTTTAGGTTCAGAATAAATGTCTGCCCTTGAATTATAATTTTGTAGGATACCTGGCAAAAGAATACATTAAAAATGGAGAGAGGAGAAAAACGTTAGAATAACCATTTTACATAATGATAATTACGTTGCAAAACACTTAAGGAGAAAAATTTATAATTTAATGTTGATTTACCTGGATGAAGGTTTATATTAAAACATCACCGTTTGTAATAAAAATAAAAAGAAGTAATTTGTGTGGATTTCTTATTTGTTAATTTTTAAATTTACCCAATAGAACCTAATGTTATAAATAGTTTTTCATCCAGTAATTTTGTTAGCTTAACAAAGATTGAGGCCACAGCAAAACTAGTGTCTAAGACAGAATATAACTAAATTACTCAACAAATATACATCTATAAAAAGCGAGGAATTAATAGCACATAAAGTATAATATTGAAGGGTCTCATGACGTTTGTTCCAATGCCAATCAATCTATTTTATTAAGAAAATAGTGTCTGACGTATGGACAGTTTAGTTTCTCATAGGTCAGTTTGAGAAGTTTTGGCATCTTTGATTTTTGGATCTTCCAGGCCATGAGCATGAAATTCCTCCATTCATGAAGGAGGAATTTATTTTATTTCACCTTGATTTATTCTCTTCAGTGAGGAGATTTTGATTCCTTCATTAGATTTGTTTAGATTTTTTATGTACCGGAAATTATATCTTTTTAAAACTATGTTTCATATTCTTTATTTGCCAGAAGATAAATACACCTGATTTTTCTATTTTGTAACCTTGTATTAACCTTGTTTTCAGAGAATTTGCTCCATTATTGTTTCGATTCTAATTACCTCTGATTTATTTTGAATTTTGTTTCGCATGCAATCATTTCATCTGCAAATAATGATAGTGTTAGCTCTTCCCCTACAGTGGTTATACCTATGTGACGTTTTTGTGTTTTCTTTCTTTCTTTTTCTTTTTGCAGTTTTTGGCCAGGGCCAGGTTTGAACCTGCCACCTCTGGTATACGGGACGGGCACCCTACTCCTTGAGCCACCGGCGCCACCCTGTGTTTTCCGTCTTTATTGCATTGGTTAGCACTTCCAGGATAACCATAAGTAGAAAAGATAATAAACAGCTTTCTTGTCTCTTTCCTGATCTTTAGAGAAAAGCTTTCAATATTCAAGTTTATGTATATTTCTTTTTAAAAAAATTTCTTAAATTTTGTATTTAATTGTTTTAGTTTGAAGTTTTTCTTCTTATTTTTTTGGGACAGAGTCTCACTAAGTAGCCCTTGGTAGAGAGCTGTGGCATCAGAGCTCACAGCAACCTCAAACTCTTGGGCTTAAGCTATTCTCTTGCCTCAGCCTCCCAAATAGCTGGGATTACAGACACCCACCACAACTCCTGGCTGTTTTTTAGAGACGAGTTCTCTCTGTGGCTCAGGCTGGTCTCGAACTCCTGAGCTTGAGCAATTCAACCACCTCAGCCTCCCAGAGTGTTAGGATTACAGGCGTGAGCCACCACTCCCGGCCTTCACGTATATTTCTTAAAAGGCATCTTAATGTCGCTTCTAAAATAAATTTTATTGTGTATATTTAACCTCTAATCTCTGTATTAGGGTGACAGATAAAGAATTGCTCAGGAAATATTTGCATTTAAATTTCCCAAACTCCTTCTACCCTACTAAAAAGAAAAATTAAAGTGTGCTGTCTCAAGAAATATGTCACTCTTTCAGAAATGATTCTAGGACTTGGGGGAAAAAAGACAAGAAGCTTTTTAATTCAAAGAAAAAAAGCAATAATCCTGAACTAAGACAAACTACACACAAACAGTTTTAATCATTAACACGTTTGCAATCATGATGGAAAAATCAGTAACATAACCCATCATTAAGTCAGGCGGTCACCGTCCCGTGTAAGGAAGCTTGAGGCTTACTTAGCAAACAAACAGCCTGGTGAGTGAGTGTGAAGAGGATTTCTAAGCGGATCAAGTGGATGATTATTCAAAGACATCCAAGAAGAAAACATTTCCGAGAGGAGATTTGGAGCTTTACACTGTGCCGTTTATTTCTATGAAACATGGTAAATCTTGGTTCATTTTCAAAAGGGCTTTTCCGTTCCAGAAAATAATGGGCATAAATCAAACATTCAGCAATATAAATGGCAGGCTAACTTCTCAGGACCAAAATACCTCAAGTTACATAATTCACATAAAATAATGAATAATGTTAGTAATTACCTTGATTTCAATCTCTTCACTTAATACGGACTGTACTTTCTCTGGAATTGTAACTTGCAAAGGTAGTCTTTGAGGATCTGCAATTTGCAAACTGTGTTAGGAGAGCAACGCCCATCCCGTCCTCAGTTTCTTTACTATTCCGTCATCTAAATCCATCATCCTGGTCACCTCTCCCCGGCTCCTGCCTTGTTTACTATCCTTTCAAATACTCTTAAGTCCCCTGTCTTCCTAATTCCTTCATAGGAATTGCAAAGGTTGGGGTTTTTTTGTTTTACTCTATTTTTTTTAAGAGAAGAGGGTGTACCGCTCTAGGAATATTCCCCCGGGTCAACACGCCCAGGCTCTCAGTACTGATAAGCTCACAGAAGGGAAGCTGGGTCTCACCTTCACCAATGGCCAAACTGCAAAGCAGGGTCTGAAACTCCAGCCCTGAGCATCCCCTTGAGCCAGGGGACCTCCCATCTTTCCTTGGGTCCCAGGATGAGCCGGAAAGTCGCTACTCAGCTGATGTGAATTTGGGGGGATAAAGCGGCGATGGGAGGGGAAGCTCCGTAGAAACCGCCTTCCCAGGGATGTCCACTGTAACTCCCGGAAGGTAGGAGGGTTTTTCCACTTACGAGTGCCTGTCGAGAGCCCACTCAGTACGTTCAGGCCGCTCAGGATAAGCAGGACAGGCAGCATGGCGGGGCTACCTGGATCCCAGCGGGAATAACGACAGGCGAGAGGGCAGTTAGGTGCGCGAGGGGACCCTTCCTGAACTTCACCCTGCAAAAGGCAGGTGGCCGACAGCCCAGACGGCCTGAGGCTGGGTACGGAGCGCTGCGGGACCGGGGAGCTCTCGCCCCCCCAAGTCTCTCGCAGGACAAAGACTCCCAGAGACTTGTCACCTCTCTGAGGCTTAGGGGGAAAAAAGGCAGCCTCATTTTTAAAAGTCAGAGGTAACTAAATAGCAGAGAAACAGGAAGATCGATAAAGACTTCTTTTTTTATTAGTTCCCTTGAGTCATAGATAAACATTGATTAAACGAATTTTTCATTGAATACAAAATCAGTAATAGATGGACAGCCAATTAATATTCAAGTTCAAAGCCGTGTAATTAACACCCAGATGCAGATATAAAATAGAACAGCCAGAGCCCCCAGATTGCTGGGACAATCATCACCTCTGACAGCCACACATTATTTTTTGTCTGATTTTGAACTTCTTTTTAAGGGACTTTTTATAACTTCAAAATATATTGGGGGTTCAAGTGCTTTGGGTTACGTGGATTGCTTCTGCAGCTGGAGTCCTGGCTGTAGGTTCATTGTACCCAGGAGGTAGGTTTTGGCCCCTCCTCTTCTCCTTCTTTGCACCTGCACTGATTTCCTCGGCCAGTAATGCCTGTTCAAATCCAGGTTGTCACCTGCAATCTCTCCAGCTCTCAACCTCCTTTTCTGGCAGGGAAGAGGTTGGTGGATTCCTTGAAAATATCTTACACTTTTAAAAGAAAAAAACATAAATAGGAACCCCCCTGATGGTTTTATCGCTTTTAGGTTACATAAAATAAAGTTTTTATTTATTTTTGCTTATAATCGTTTTGAGTGGGACACTTCTTGAAGCAAGGAGGGTGAAGTCCAGGCTTCCTCTCGCAGGTCTCACGGTAGAAAATGGTTTCTCCCCTCCTTCCCATTTTTCTCACTACTTCTCCTGCAAGCCATGCAATCCTTTGTTGAGTTTTCTTTCATTTGCATTATAAAATGCCTCTTCCCTTGCAGCCTTTCCTCAGCATCAGAAGACGGTGCTCTTCTCCTTTTTCTTGAATTTATGGTCACAAGCAGAGTGATGAGATTTCTCCTGTTAAGAAAAGTGTCTGCACTTTCTCTCCAGTGGAGCAGGTGAAGAAACGTGTCAACATCTTCTGACGTAGGACAGATTAATAATGACCGCATGTAGTTTCTCTGTTCTCGAGATATTTCACTTAAATAGATTTTCACTCACCAGTCTGAGCAAGAGCAAGACCCCATCTCTAAAAATAGTGGGGCGTTGTGACGGGTGTCTGTAGTCCTACGAGCCCAAGAGCTTGAGGTTGTTGTGAGCTGTGACACCCCAGCATTGTACCCAGGGGGATAGAGCAAGACTCTGTCTCAAAAACAAACAAACAAATAAACAATTCCTTTGTTGGATACAATGATTGCAAAAATTTTGTGTACTGCACTTTGCTTTTTCACTTTTAACAGATTTTTGTATATAAAATTAGTCATATTCAGAATTTTTTTATTCCAAATGAATTTTCATGGTGTGCATTTTATCATGGATATTGAATTTTATCAAATACTTTTCTACATAAACGATGCAATCGTACAATTTTCTCCATTTTTTGTTAATGTTATTAATTAAGATTGATGATTTTCTGGTGTTGAAACAAACTCGTATGCCCAGAATACATGCTATCTGGTCATGATGTGTTATACTTTTACATTTTGCTGGTTTGATTCGATAATATTTTGTTTAGGATTTTTGCCTCCATATTAATAAGCAAAATTTGTAATTTTCTTTTATTGTGAGCTTGCCAAATTTAGAATCAGAGATATGCTGGTCTCATAAAAGAAATTGTGAAGGTGAGAAGTGGAAACCTAATTAAACATCTGTGTATGTAAAACAAAAAACAAAAATATAAATATCAGTAACATACTTATATTCGTGAAACAAAACGACTTTGCTGAATCTTTTTCTGAATGGTGAAATCCTGTGACCTGTGAATGCCAGATGAATGATTTCTTCCTGTAAAAAATGAACCGGTGCGACGCAGGCACACGTTAACCCTAATACCATCAAAGTCCACCAGAGGGCGCCTGAGCCTAGAGAACAGATGCTTAGAGTCTGAATCCAGGCCTTGATAATCTTTCCTGCTGGCGATGGTTAACGATTCATCACTAGTGAACTCCTTCTCTGCATTACATTAGAAAAAAATAAATTATCTAGACATTTTGCAGTCTCTGTCTTGGTACCTAGCTACCAACATTTAAGGGCACAGTTTAAATATTCTCTGAAGAAAGGAAGTTATACATACTGTAAAATTACACAGATACATCCCTACTATCACGAGATGTTTAGGTTTATAAAATAAAAAGAATCATGATATTCATCATCACGGCAGTTTTGGAAATGTTTAACATAAGTCCTTTCTCTGTGACCGTAAACTTTCCTGTCAGTATTTTTATACCTCATCTCTGTCATCTGCTGATTTCAAATGCAATGAACCCAAATCTTCACAATTCTCAGAGTTTTCACCCAAAAAATAGTCTTTAAGTATCTATCTCCATCACTGAAGGTAACATGGTTCAAAATGACAAGGGTGACCTGATTTTATCCCAGGAAGGCTGAGGTGATCAGGGCAGCTCTTGGTTATTACATCTCCCAAGGAAGGATGAAAGAAGCCGGCGTTGATTTTCTCTTACAGGTCCCAGGGGTCAGAAGTGGTAGTAAGGTAGACTTAGTTCTTCAAAAATATTGAAGGTGATGGAAACACGAGCCACTTCAGGAGGCTCAGCTTAATCATGAGGTTCACACGGCACTATTATGTTGACTATTATCTTCCATATTGTGAATGGTACCAGAATCTGACTTCTCATTTTGAGCTGTGAGAAGCTGAATGTTTTGACTGGTATTTGACAGCTTAAAAGTTCCCGCTGGTAGCCTTTCACTAGCCTTCCACGTATTTATATCATGACTGCAACCTAAAAGATATGTTGTTGTATATATTTCAAGACATGACTGAGAAGATAGACTTAGACATATGTATGGCATTAATTTAAAAATATA
>CAUYTI010063248.1:0-16420 GCA_963575145.1 Galago senegalensis
AAAACCACAAAGAAGATTGTGCTAAGGCTGGAATGTGTTGAGCCTAACTGCAGATCCAAGAGGATGCTGGCCATTAAGAGATGCAAGCATTTTGAACTGGGAGGAGATAAGAAAAGAAAGGGCCAAGTGATCCAGTTCTAAACTTTGAGACTTTTTGTCTTTTTGAGGAGAAATTGTTGAAGCTATAGAAAAATTACCTGCAGGGAAATAAATACAATGATATTCAAAAAAAAAATCAAAACAAAAAGAGTAAAAATTATCCCTAGTGTACCTTTGTCATCCACGAACTTGATTTGTTATTTATTATTATCTGGACACATTCATTCTCTTCATAAAGGCTGGAGCAGGCCTAGCTGGAACACTAATTAAGTGCCTCCTCTTGGCTTAGTGTCCTGTGCTATTTTATGGAATCACTGATGTCAGAGATTACATTTATATTCATCTCTGTAGACTCAGTTCCTTGACCAGGGCCTGGCAAGTGGAAGGTCCTCATAAGCATTCACTGATTACAATGAGGTTCTCCGAAGGAAGAAGAGACCTTTATATTCTAAGGATTTCCTTTTATTTCTTAGAATGGTGTGGGGATATATGGTAGGGTTGATTAGAGGCAAGGCTTAAATCTTCTTGAAGCTCATATTTTTTGAGTTATGGAGTACTTAAAAGTTCTCTGGCACTTGGATTTCCATAGTTATGTAAAAGATCCCTAAATTTGTATTGACAAATCTTTACTCTTAATTATTGTTTGATATCTTATATATAGTGTACTAATTTTAGAAGCTATTATTTAGAGGTTACAGCTAGGAGATGAAATAGCTATATTAATGGCTATATTAGCTAGAATTCTTCTAGTTATAGATAATAGAAAATATAACCCAAGTTAACTTAAACAAGGCTAGAACATGAGTGTCGAGGCCTTGGAGAGTTCCTCTCATTGATTTTGTTTCCACTTCCTCTGGGTTGATTCCATTTTCGGGCCTTTCTTTCATGGTTGCAAGGTGGTTACTAGGAGCTATAAAAAGCTTCCAAGCTGAAATCCTGTAGAAAAATATTGAGAATCTTTGTTGTGGTGTCCCTCACTAAAGTCTTACTGACTGTGGGTCATTCAACCATCCATAAAACTATCTTTATGATTAAGAGAGTGGGAAATACTGATTAGATTAGATTAGATCTGCTTTTATGCTCTACTCTGAGGCCAAAATGCATTGGCTGATTTGGAGGAAGGTGTTGCTTCTCTAGGGGGACCAGGAGAAGGGGAATGCCTGCCAAGTGTCAAAAACAGTCCATGGCATGTGAGTATTTTTCCCTTTTGCACCTATGACAAGCACTCACAGTTAATCATAGTACTTTTTCTCACTGTACCTGGATACGGCTCAGCAACTTTATCAATGTAGGACTCTAGTCAGCCACTAACAAGCCCTCAGAGTTGGCAAGCAAGATGAACACTTTATGCCATCACTGGCCTTGAAGCAGAAAATGCCTGAAGATCTTTAAAGAAAGGCATGCTTTTCCTCCCCAGTAAATCATGGAAGAGGCAGACTAAAAGAATTCTATAGTAAGATTAAAAGCAATCATTAATGAGTGCTTTTAGTTAACACCTATCCCTTTGCCTATGTGTGTGTGTGTGTGTGTGTGTGTGTGTGTAGGTGTGAAAAAGAGACACAGAGAAAGATTATTTTGTTTATAGGTTCTGAGAAACTCTCTGGAGTTATGGAATTTTAGTAAATTTGTTCCTTTCATGGTGGGCATTAAAAATGTTGAGAAACATTCTGTGATTTAGTGGCACAATGGGGCCAAATAACTCCTTGTTTTTCTACCAAAAAACCAAAACAAAACATAAACAAATGAAATTAGACTTAAAGAGATTGGTTTCCCCTAGGGACCCAGTGATCACGAATTTCAGGAATTCGAGCCTAAGGCCTGCCTCTTGTGTTTTTGGAATCCAGGATTAGCATGTAGACAGTCACCCATGTATCCCAGGAAGCTATTATTCCAAATCCCTCCAACTCTGGCTGGAAATTCCAGAAATATGCATTCAATTTTGCATTTTTGGTCTCTTTTTAAAACTTTGAAGGGTCCTGTGAAGAACAGACCATTAAATTCTACTGGCCCTTTACACTTCTAGCAGGAGTGTTAGATTAGCCTTTGAAAGCAGATTTTATTACAGGGGAAGTGGGAAAAATGTTGGGGGAAGAGGTGTCAGAAAGGGATAAAAGTATCCACAAAGAGGAGGATGAAAAAGCCCAAAACAAATGTTTCTTTTCATTTGGTTATGTAGCCTTGGGGATGCAATCTGAGAATCTCCAAACTTGCTGTGTTTACTCTGCCATCCCTTGTATGCTGATTCAACAGACACTGATTGAGCTCTTACTATGTCCAGAGGACTCACCAGAATACCAAGAAGTAGTTTCTGACTGAGGAATCTTAATTATCTAATCACATGTGATAGAAAACAGCCGTATTACCGTATTTTACATAGTGTTTCAAAAATTTTCACGTTAATAATCCTAAAATTACTCTATAGTTATTTATTCTATAATTATTTGTACCTTCAAGTATGGAAAAAATACATTATTTTTTTCAGTCACAAAATGTTACACTTTCTTAATACTCTTTGGGGCTTACAAGTAAGTCAACACAACATTGAAACATTTCACTTTGTCAAATCTGTAGTATATTTATATGGTGTTACAATGCTCTCAGCAATCTCTACCTGTCTTTCTCCTTTTCTCTTTCTTCTTCTCTCTTTTTATAGATGGGGTCTTTCTCTCTTGATGGAGCTAGAGGACAGTGGTGTCATTATAGCTCACAGCAACCTCAAACTCCAGGCCTCAAGTGATCCTCCTGCCTCACTCTCCTGAGTAGCTGGGACTACAGGTACCTGCCACATTGTCCAGCTAGTTTTTCTATTGTTAGTAGAGATGGGGTCTCACTCTTGCTCAGGCTGATCTTGAACTCCTGAGCTCCAGGGATTCTCCTGCTTTGGCCTCCCAGAGTGCTAGGATTACAGGAGTAAGCCACCTGGCTGTCCTTCCCTTCTTTTACCTCTCTTGAACTTTCTCTCTTCCCTATCCTCTTCTTCCTCTTTCCTCTTCTCTATACTCCCTTTCTCTTCTTTCTCCTTTATGTCCATCTCTCTGCCTGACTTTCTCTAACCTCTGTCTTCCTCCTCCTCCTTTCTCCCTCTCTTTAATCCTGTTTTCATCTCATCTCCTCCTCCTCTCTTTCACCTCAGTCTTTCTCCCTTGTCTCTCTTCACCTTTGCAGCTGGATCTCATCTGCTCCCCTGCACACAGACTTCCAGGTGTTGAGGAAAAGCCTGCCCTTGACCCCACAGAAAGAGAAATAGGAGGAGAGGAGAAAGGGACACTCCTTACGTATCCATCTATAACTTATTTCTGTTAGCCAGCTCAGGTTATATCTACCATACTAGGCCAGTCATATAAGCCAAGAGGATGAACACTGTAAACAGCCCCCCTCAGGTGGGGACCCACCCTGACGGGTCATAGTTACTGTGGTTGGCAGTTTCATTGGGTGGGATCTCCAGAAAGTGGGAGTGTATTTATCAGAAAAAATGGATGAAGGGACCCTAAATAGGTAAAAACAAAACCAAAACAAACAAACAAAAAAATATCTGCCCACTCTTCATGTCTAGAAGAAAATTCATACATCCTAGGAACTGCCAGAGAGTCTCAAGTAACTTTCTCTGCATGAAATTCACTGAAGACAAGCTGAAGGCTGTGCATATTTATTTTCTTACTGTCCTAAGTCATTGTCCTCTATTGAATGTGATAGCTAACGTGTTCCTTAGTGTCCAGTGACATATACTCTGATCTATAGAATGGGCTGTTATAGTATAAGAAAGCAGCTTGTGAAAGCTATCACAAAGCATTTAAAGTACATTGGAATAACTAATTAAGAGATCAATTTAATTCAGGTCAACAATACTTACCCAAGAATGTATATGATCTTAGAATCACTAGATTAAATTGCAAGTATATTAGTAAGAAAATAAATAACTGATATGATATGCATTTGAAATGGTAGAGGTCTACTAAATAAACCTGTAGCACAAGTACTTGGACTTGGGGCAATGATGCTGGACAGTGCAGGGCCAGGTGGCGGGGGAAGGGTGACCACCTTGGAGGTGATGAATCTGCACACTCTCAGTGTCTGGTGGGACAGGTAGTGCCCCCAAAGCTTCTTCCACCCTTCCAGATGTGGTGGTAACAAGTCCTTACCCTCCTGTATAGGGATGTATAGCCAATGGTGTGATTCCTGTGTGCTGTCTCACTTGAATCCACACCACTGCCCTATGAGGAGTGTGGAAGGATCAGGATCCTCCCTAGTGGACAAAGGAAGTGCAGGGAGGTGAAATGGCCTGTCCAGGGTCACACAGGCCGTCTAAGACAGAGCTAGGGCTCCAGCTGAGATTCTCTGAGTGCAAGATAGGAACTACTCCCACTGCCTTGCCACAAAGCTCTTTCTCAGAGGGGAGCCATGTAGCAGAGGACCCCACCCTGCTTCCTGGGGTACCATCTCTCCTGCTCTATAAGGCAGTGGTCTTTTCTGTGCTCCCCCTCACTGGCCTCTGATTGTCCCTGGCTTTCCACATGCAGGTATCCTCTAAGTCAGTGGGGTCCCCAAGTTCATTAGCTATCACAATTGGGAAACTTTAATACCTCTCCCACCCCCTCTTGCCTCCTCTAACAGAGTCCTGGTCCCACCTCTTTGTGACTTTGGCTGACATTCTGACATTGTTGTAGGTTAGCATCTCTGGAAGTCAGACCCTCAGACATAGTTAAGATTGCAGTGGGTTTTGTGGAGAGTGGCCATGGTGGAAGGAAAAGAAGGAGAAGCAGGATTGGGCACTGGGAAACACCCAACTCTGCAGACATGACAGTCTCCACAAGCCCAGTGGAGAATTTTGGAGCAAAGGCAGCCTATTAAGAGGATTTCTCATGGGGTAGAAATTGCCAGGCTAATACTACTTACTGCCTTGCTCAGTTATGGTCTCAGGGCCTCCTGAGAAGAATGTGCCCTTGGCTTGGGAGCTAGAGAGGCTAACAGCCGGAGGGTATCTACTCACCACATTCTTTGCAGCTGGGCAGTAAAGGTGGATTTGAGCCACACCTCTCCACCTTTCAGTATGCAGAGTATGTTGGTCATTTAATTGTTTTTTTGTCTTTGGGTCTTACCTCAGTAACTAGACTCTAACCTTGTTAAGAGTTGGGGTCATTTAAAAAATAATCCCTTTTGCAAAGCAGCCCTGTGGATTTCCTATTAGATAACTGACTGTATTGGGGAACCCAGTAACTGGATGTCTCTGGAATAAAAAGGATCATGGTCTTCAGAACACCCATAGATAAGCAATAAACACTATTTACCTCTCTGGGAGAAACTTGACAAGTTGGAACTGAGAATAAATGATAAACATGGGCTTTGTTTAAAATTTAATCAAGCTTCAAACTTTTTGGTCTGTTAGACCGCAAATATGTAGTGTGCTGGTGAAACAAATTCTTGAGGTTTATACTTTGGAAGATGAGTAAGCTTAGGCAGGTCATAACCCTTAGATTTAGACCGGATGAACTAAGAGGCCCCCGCCTTACAAAAGAAGCTAGCTATCTGTTCTTGGGTGAGAAGCTGGTCAATATGTAGTAAAACTCTGGGAATCATCCAGGGGAAGGGAGGTGGAAGAATGGGAGAAGGACGGGAGGGGGAGAAGCCTACGTAACAGGCACTATGAACATTATTTGGGGGACTCAAGCATTACAAAAGTGACCCATGTAACCCTAAACATTTATACCTCTTTAATATTTTGAAACAGAAAATAGATGTAGGATTTCTCAGCATTTCCATTAGGACTACTACAGAACTCCCCCCACGCACTTCGGCGGTCCTCTGAAGCTCAGGGAATGAAGCCAGGAACTGATGAATATCATCAGAAACATACTCTGCAGGAGATGGGAACTGGGATAGTTGTGAACCAGACCAGACATTTTGTATCATCCTCGTGCTGCATTTCCACATGTTAACTCTTCCTGTGATTATTTAGAAGGGAGAACTCAAGCTATCATGCACACATTTCATTTTGACAGGGCAAAAGCTTTAAAATATACTTCCCTAGTGGCAAAATATTCTTGATAAACAAAGAGAACTATCCTTTAAAAAGTAGTTTTTTTAGCGTACAAACAGCTGTCTTCCATTTTTGGCATAGAAAAGGAACAACTAGAATGACTAATCTCACTAAGTATTACAATAAAAGTGATGATGAAACCTTAACCATATACTTTTCTATCTTTAGTAGCCCTGTAATTATAGCTCAGTTAAACACACACATACACATACTTCAACTTCTAGAGCACATTTAATTACCGTCTGTCTTCATCATTGCCTTCCTTCCCGTAGGAATGTTATGTTATACTTATGTACTGACCCCCAGTATCAGTCATTTATCTGTCCTGGAAAGTTCAGTGTGTTCTTGAATAAAATATCTTTATTTAATGCATAAATAATAATAATGGAGTAATAATTGATAGTAGTTGATCAGAATTGGGGCTTGAACATCTTAGTAAATGTTATGCTGCCATATATACCTTATTAAAGCATCTGTCTGAATTTATTTTTATCCTTACCTGCACAAATGAATACATTTTGTAGGTTGTATATCAATGAAACAGAAGCCTAACAATGAAAATCATCTCCAGGACGTTATTTTAGAAAAGCTTCATTTTAAAAGATGTTTAGGGTTATTAGGAGAATTAAAAAGAATCAAGTTGATCTCTCTAACTTAATGTATTTGGAAATTATTTTTCAAAAGGTCTTCAGTAGTCATGACTGCCTTTCCCAACATGTTTTCATTTCCATATTTTTTTCAAAAACCTGCAGTGAGCAGGGTATGGAGGAAGGAGTTGTACATGTCTGATCTCTTTTGGGACCCACTGGTGGGACAACAGGTATTGTGAGTCATGTCTTTGGTAGCCTCCATAATCCTCAATCCCACTTGAGGCATTCCTGTTGGTCAGCACTGGGATGCTGGCCATTCCCAGAAGAGCCTCTGGAGAGCTATGCACACACTCTTGCAAGCAGCAGTGATGTACCTTCATCTTGTCCCTCAGATTGTACAAAGACAACAACCTGGGGATGGTCAAGAGCACAGACTTGGAGTCGTGCTGACTAGACTTAGGTGCTGAGTCTGCTACTTAGAAAGTGCGTGACTTTGGGTAATTTGATCTAACTTCTCTGAGACCTGTTGTACAACAGGTACAATAACAGTACATCCCAGGGCTGCCCTGGGAAGAAATGAGATATGTGTGAAGCTCTTAGCACACTGCCTGGCACAAGGAAGGTGACCAGAAAGTGATAGCTATGTTCATTATTTAGACAAATAAACAGGAAACTTGAACTAAGCAGGTCCAGAAATATTTTTAGACAGAGTATTTACTTTGGGGAAACTATGCTTTAGTCAATATTCTTTTGATTGCAAAGGAACAAAACCTTGTTTGAACTAGCTTCAATCAGAAGGGGACTGAATGAACGTTTATAGAAGAATCTCAGAGGACAAAGATGAAAGGTGGAGTTAGGCTTCCAGGGTAGAGCTGGGAGCTAGGAGCCATGGTTAGGTTAACTGTGTTTCCTGACTGTCCACATGACCTTCTGGTCTGTTTCTGTCTATACTTCTCCCCCTCCTCTGTCTTGGCCACATTCCTTTGTTTACTCATCTTGCATGTGGCTCTGGTGACTTCTCAGACTCCACTGATAGCAGCTGGCTATCTGCAACTGCATGTACCTTGATACACAATTTATAAGAGAAAGTAGGATTGGCTCCACTCATGTGTTTGAGCTGGATCATGTCAGTCACAAGCCATTGTCTAGTCAATGATTGGGTCCTTCTTGATTAGCTGTTCACCCATCATGCATATGGCCCATGCAGTTAGGGTCATTGAGAGGTTAGAACTGCCTCTTTTACTCCCATGGGCAGAGTAGATTTTCTAGAAAAGAGTAGGAATATCTAGCTTGCTCCCCAAAGACTTCACAATCCCACTGCTAGCAGCTTTGTGAATTCAGTCTTTACAAAAAGGGCCCAAACACTGAGGAGTGGGAAGGTCCTAAACACCAGCAGTCCCTCACCTCTGTCCCCAAGTGGAGCTGGTGTCAAGGTAGTTGTTCAGCAAAAAACAAAAAACAAAAAAACCCCCACACATCTTCATCTGTGTCTTTCAAGGTAGCAGATCTGAATGGAAAGGACTGTCAGATTTTCCCATGTAGAGGAAAGAACAAGTAAAAAGACTGGGGATGAGTAAGGGAGGTGGCTAGGGATAGGAGGTACTTTCGGTGGGCAAGGATGCTGAATCAGTGTTGCTGACGAACTTAGCTCCTCAGAGCAGTCAGAGGAAAGCAGACAGGAGAAGTTCTTTGTGCTCAGGGAAACGACCGACCCGGTAGAGTGAAGACTTTCTACATTGCTCTGGCTCAGCATCCCAGTGGCCTGTTTTTCTCTATGTTCTGGTATGGGCCTGAGGCAATATGTTAGCAAGGATGAGGATTTCCCAGATTTGCAACTCCTGAGACAAATGAGGAGTTCGTCCCATTCTCCCCAAGGAGGGATGGGCTGCAGTCAGTGGTTACAGTTAAAAATGTAAGAGAAGGAGAGCAGTGCCTGTGGCTCAAAGGAGTGGGGTGCCAGCTCCATATGCCAGAGGTGGCAGGTTCAAATCCAGCCCTGGTCAAAAACTGCAAAACAAAAAAAAAAAAAAAAAGTGAAAGAAGGAACTTTGTTGCTGTGGAGATATCTGGAATGGGGTTTAGCCTTTGATGTAACTGAAAGAGCCCCTTAAGTCCTCACTTTCAGTTTTGCCACAAGTCTCTATACTTTTACACTTCGAGGGAGGTGGTAGCTTGATTATGCCAAAGTCTTCCAGTCTCATGTAATTGTAATTGTCTTCTAGCAAATAATGTGATTACTGGGTCAAGAGGATGGGTAGAGAGGTACTCTTCTTCCCTGGTCAGTAACCAAATGGTGCTCTCCAAGAGGAGTAGCAACTCACATTACAAATCAGTGCCTCATGACAGAGAAGGGAGAAGGTGATGGTCAGGAACATGGTGATGGGACGTCTAGGGAAAGGGATGGTTAGCAGGTTGAAGTAATGATAATTAAAGTAACTATCAGGTACCATTTATTTAGCACCAACTATACGGCACTCTGCATATATTTACTTTTCCCCAAATTCTGCAAAGTAGCTATAGAAATATGTGTTGTGCATATCAGACCTCAGACAGGTTAAATGACCTGCTCAAACCCATGTGGTCACTGAATTGGAGTCTGACCCCAAGTCCAGTTGATGCCAACATCCCCATGGAAGTTCTGCTACAATAGGCTGACTTTCCAGATTGAGACCCTAGAAATAATGAAGAGGGTACAAACAATAAAAACAAGGAAGGAATTTCACTTAGAGTTCTACAGGGAGAGAAAGAAAGATGATGAGACACCAAGTCAGCCAGAATAGGAAAAGAAAGGTGCAAATGGGTAGCTATAGTTAGGGATCCAACATGGCATAGCCTCACTGAAAAGGTCAGGTCTTCTGGGTTATCTGGGTAGAGGGGATTCAGGATATCTCTGCTAGCAGAAAAAGAAACCTTGGCTGGAGGGTGCTGAGAAAAGGAGAAAAAAAAATACATCTACCTTTTCCAGGACTGCCTGAATTCCATGACAGTTGAAAACAAGTATTCTATAGAGTCAAAGAAGAAAAATGAGCAAAAATTAAAATGTCCTTGGGCATTTATTTTGCCCAAACTAAGAGACAATGTTCTTGTCTTTACCAACATTCAAGTAACTAGAAGTATTCTGAATGGGACTAAATTTCAAAAAGTTCTTAGTAGGCACGCAGGTGCAATGCCACATGCAACAGCTGATAGTCCACTTCCCTGCCCCTCCCCCTGCTCTGTCCCTCCCTGGGGCAGCAGTGCTAACAGCTGATCTATGGAGACAGGCAAATCTAATGTTTCATGTCAGGGACGAATCTATGTATGGACTTCTGAAAAGTGAGCTTTTCTCTTTTGGACTTACATTGGAAAAATTATATCATATTAAGAAACATTTTTTAGAGATGTCTCTGTGTTCTGCTAATTACGTAAGAAAAGCCCCAAATTTCCCAGTCATTATGAGATTTTCCCCAGAATAGAAGTCTCTCCCCCTTAGAAAGACAATAAGTGCGGAAAGCTTAGGAATTGAAAATTTCATCATGAAGAATAATGTTTCATTTCAAGGAACGTCAGCAAAATCCTCAACACTTTGGATTATGTATAATGACAAGACAGCATCTACGTATGATCACAACCCCTCTAACTATATAAACTGCTATACAATGTGTCGCTTTCCTTTGCAACTCCAGGGATGGACTTATTGAGACATGATGTAGTGTACAATGATGGGTCATATAATTTCCTATGCTATATTCTAGAAAAATGATTCCCAAGAGAAATTCTTTGAAAAGAGGGTATGATAGTTAAATAAATTTGGAAACTGCTGCATAGAAGATGATCTTTTAGAGATTCTTTTTCATCAGGTCTAGACCAAGTCTCAGAATTCTTTCAACATGGCACTCTAGTAAGCTCTACTAGTTGACTGATTTTGGTAAAGAAAGGAAGCCTGTCTCAGCCAGTTGGAGGCTGAGATGAGAGAATCACTTGAGCCTAGCATGTCAAGACTGCAGTAGTTAAGATCATGCCTGTCCAACCTGCGTGACAGAGTAAGACTCTGTTGGAACCTATTTACCATCCTTTTTTGACTCTGGTCTAGTAAGTTTATAAGGACTTAAACCTGGAATGAGGCTAAGACAAGGAGCAGATTAGTGGCTTAGGACACCAGTGGAACTCTGAAAGAGAATGCCCACCTTTTTGACTGAACACAGGAAGTCTTGAGTGGAAGAGTATGCTATTTGCCAATGAATTTGCTGTAGCAGAAGTTTGGTTTTGATAATAGGTTAACAAAGTACCTTTAGGTGTTTATGGGTACAGATATAGCTGGGCTTCTTAGCAAAAACAGGAGACAAGCAGATGACCTAGTGGATGGTATTAATACAGAATGCAATGTATGAATGCAGCTTTGCTTCAAGAATAGTAATGGATGCTGCCATACCAACACACTAAAGAAGTGTGCTGCCATACCAACACACTTAATCATATCAACAGATGTAGAAAAAACATTTGAAAAAACCCAACAATGATTCATGATAAAAGCTTCCACAAAATTAGGAATAGGGAGGAACTTCTTCAGTTTGATAAAGAATAGCTACAAAAATACCTACAGCTAATTTAATACTTAATGCGGAGAAACTCAGAACAAGGTAAAGATGTTTCTTCTTGCCACTACTTTTCATCATCATATTGGAAGTCCAGCTAATGCAATAAGAGAAGAGAATAAACTTTTTTACTTACAGGTGACATGTGAATTTCCTGCATGTATGTAGGAAATCTGAAAGAATCAACAAAAATCTCCTGGAAATGGAGTGGTTATAGCAAGGTTGCAGGATACAAGATTAATATACAAAAGTAAATTTCTTTCCAATATATCAACAATGGACAAGTTGGATTTGAAAATAAGTACACAAAAACATTTACAATGGCATCCAAGGAAACAAAATACTTAAGTGTAAGTCTAACAAAATATGTACAAGAACTATATGTTTGTTTTCACAAAACACTGATGAAAGAAATCACAGAACTAAGTCCATGGAGAGATGATCCATGTTCATTAGAAAACCCAGAAATAGACCCACATAATGTAGTCAGCAGTTCCTTGATAAAGGAACAAAGGCAATAAAGTGGAACAAAGATAGTCTTTTCAACAAATGATGCTGGAACAATCATTATCTAAATGCAAAAAATAAAAAAAAAGACAAGAAAAAAAATTTAGACCCAGACATTACACTATTCACAAAATGAACTCAAACTGATTTACACCTAACTGTAAAATGAAAAACTGTAAAATTCATGGAAGATAACATAGGAGCCACTGTACATCACCTTAGGTTTGGCAATGATTTTTTTAAGATGCCATATCAAAGGCACAATCCATGAATGAAAGAATTGATAAGCTGGATGTCAATAAATTGAAAAACTTTTGCTCTGTGAAATGCAATGTAAAGAAAATGAGATGACAAGTCACAGAATGGGAGATAATATTTGAAAAGACATATTCGATAAAGACCTGTTATTCGAAATATACAAAGAACTTTTAAAACTCAGCAATAAGAAAACAGACACCTAAGCTAAAAAATGGCCAAATAACTTAACAGGCACCTCACAAAAAAAGATATACAGGTGGCAAATATGCTCATGAAAAGATGCTGCACATCATATGTCATGAAGGTAATTCATATTAAAACAACAAAGTATTTAAGTTATTAGAGATTTTACTTTTCTGTTTCTAGTTAATCTGGCCAAAGGTTTATCAATTGTATTTATCTTTTTGAAGAACCATATTTTTTCATTAATTTTCTGAATGATTATTTTCAATTTCTTTTCTTTCTTTTTTTTAAGATTTCTTTTATTTATGATTTAATTTTGGTTATTTATTTTCTTCTGCTAGGTTGGAATTGGATTACTCTTCCATTTCTATTTCTTTAAGATGACTCATTAGGTTGTTGGTGTGCTCTCTTTCTTAAATATAGGTATCTAATGTGATAAATTTCCCTCTTATGACTGCTTTTGCAGTATCCCATACGGTTTGGTAGCTTGTACCTTCATTGCCGTTATGTTCAAGGAATTTAATAATTGCTTTCTTTATCTCTTCCTTGACCCAACTGTCACAGCATAAGGTTGTTTAGTGTGGGGATAAAAATTTTTGTTGGAGTTGAGTTCCACCTTTATTGCCTTGTGGTCAACAAAGGGGAAATAACAACAAATACCACAAGAGATTATCTCTGACTAGTACAAGAAATTCTATCCCTAGAAATTTGACAATGTGGAGGAAATGGACTAATACCTGGAATCACACCATCTCTCTAAACTTAACCAGGAAGAAATAAATCTCTTGAACAGATCAATATCAAGCACTGAGATTGAAGCCATCTATGACAAACCCACAGCTAATATCACACTGAATGGAGTAAAACTGAAAGCTTTTCTCTTTAGAACTGGAACCAGACAAGGATATCCTTTATTGCTGCTATTCAACATAGTGCTAGAAGTTCTAGCCAATGGAATCAGGCAAGAGAAGGATATAAAGGGCATCCAAATGGCGGTAGAGGAGGTCAAACTCTCTCTTTGCTGATGATATGATCTTATACTTAGAAAACTGCAGAGACTCAACCACAAAACTCCTGGAAATGATTAAGAAATACAGTAATGTCTCAGGGTATAAAATCAATGTCCACAAATCAGAAGCCTTTGTATACCCCAATGACAGCCAAGTTGAGAAGCAAATCAAGGACACAATTTCCTTCATAGTAGCTTCAAAAAAAAAAAAAAAAAAAAGAAATACCTAGGAATATATGTAACAAAAGAGGGGAAGGATCCCTACCAAGAGAATTATGAAATCCAAAGGTAAGTAATAGCAGAAGACATTAACAAATGGAAGAACATACCATGCTCTTGGGTGGGAAGAATCAACATTATTAGACTATATTACCCAAAGCAATCTATAGATTCGGTGCAATCCATATTAAAATATCAACATAATTTGAAGAACTAGAAGAAATAGTTCTTTATTTTGTATTGAACCAGAAAATATACAGCCAAAGCAGTTTTTCGCTGAGGCATCACTCTACCAGACTTTAGGTTATATTACAAGCCCACAGTGACCAAAGCAGCATGGTATTGGCACAAAAATACAAATATAGACATATGGAACAGAATAGAAAACCAAGAGATGAAACCAGTCTCTTATAGCCATCTGATCTTTGGTAAACCTAACAAAAACTTACACTGGGGAAAAGAGCCCCTATTCAATAAATGGTGCTGGGAGAACTGGGTATCCACATGTAAAAGACTGAAACTGGACTTGGTGTACTTTCACCACTTACAAAAATTGACTCAAAATGGATAAAAGGTTTAAATGTAAGACATGAAACAATAAAAATTATAGAAGAAAGTGTGGGAAAAATTCTTATGTCAGCCTGGGGTAAGGTTTTATGAAGAAGACTGAAGTGGTAATTGCAACAACAAAAATAAACAAATCTAACTTAATTAAACAGATTAGCTTTTGCACACCTAAGAACACAACAATTAAAGAAAATAGACAATGTGCAGAATGGGAAAAGATATTTGCATGTTATGAATTTGACAAAAGGTTGATAACTAGAATCTACAGAGAATTCAAATTAATCAACAAAAAAAGAGAGCAAACAATCCCATCTATGACTGGGCAAGAGATATGAACAGAACCCTCTCTGAGGAAGATAGTCAAGTGGCTAAAAAACATTAGGAAAAATGCTCATTGTCCCTAATCATCAGAGAAATGCAAATCAAAACCACTATGAGATATCACCTAACCCCAGGGAGAAAAGCCCACATCACAAATTTCCCAAAGTTGCAGATGCTGGTGTAGATGTGGAGCGAATGGAACACTTTTACACTGTTGGTGGAATTGCAAACTAACACAGCCTCTTTAGAAAGAAGTATGGAAAATCTTCAAAGAATTCAAATCAGACCTTCCATTGGATCCTGCAATCCTATTACTAGAAATCTACCCAGAAGAAAAATAAATCATTTTATCATAAAGACATTTGCACTAGATTGTTTATTAAGGCTCAATTTACAATTGCAAAAATGCAGAGACAACCTAAATGCCCACCAACCCACAAATGGATTAACAAATTGTGGTATATGTATACCACAGAATAATATTCAACCATAAAAAAGATGGAGACTTGGGGCAGTGCTTGTGGCTCAAAGGAGTAGGGCACCAGGCCCCCATATACTGGAGGTGGTGGGTTCAAACCCACCCTGGCCAACAACTGCAAAAAAAAAAAAAAAAAAAAAAAGATGGAGACTTTACATCTTTTGTATTAACTTGGATGGAGTTGGAGTTGAAACACATTCTTCTTACTAAAGTATCACAAGAATGGGAAAGCAAGTACCCAATGTACTCAATACTAATATGCAGTCACTAGATGATCTAATACAAGCCCACATAAGAGAAAAACTCAATTCACTTCAAGTTGGGGAGATGAGGAACAAGGAAGGGAGAAGCAGGATTGGTGTGCTCCCACTTAATGGGCACAATGTAAGGGTATGTGGCACTCCTCTTGAGGGGGACACACAACTGTAAGAGACACTCTACCTAACAAATGCAAACATTGTAACCTAGTTGCTTGTATGCTCACATTAACCTGAAAAAAAAAAAGAAAAAAAAAACCAAGAACAACCATGCATAGTACATACTTATATAAATGGCCAAAATCCAAAACACTGACTCACTAAATGCTGACAGGGATGTGAAACAACAGGCCCTCTCGTTCATTGCTGGTGGGAATGCAAAATGGTGTAGTCCCTTTAGAAGACAATTTGGTGGTTTCTCCAAAAACTAAATGTACTCATACCATTTACTCTAGCAATCGCTGTTCTTGGTATTTGCCCAAAGAAGTTGAAAAGTTATGTCCCCCAAATCCTACACACAGATGTTAATGGAGTTATTTGAAATTGATGAAACCCAGAAGCAACCAAGATATCCTTCAGTAAGAAGGATAAAGAAAATGTGGTATATCCAGAAAATGGAATAATATTAAACACTTTCAAGGTATGAAAATTAGCTATTAAGCCATGAAAATACATGAAGGAATCTTAGATGCATGTTAATAAGTTTAAAAAAAGCCAATTTGAGAAGGCTACATAGTGCATGATTCTAACTATCTGGTGTTCTTTAAAAGGCAAAACTTACAAACAGCTTTAGAATTGGTGATTTCCTAATACTGGGGTTAGAGGGGAAGGCGTGATGAATAGGAGGAGCATAGAACAGATTGGGGGCAATGAAACCGCTCTGTATAATGCCATAATAGTGCACACATGTTATCATACATTTTTCAAAATCCATAGAATATACAATACCCACCAAGAGTAAACCCTAATATAAGCTAGGGACTTTGGGTGATTATGTGACAATGTATGTTCATTGATTGTAACAAACGCACCACTCTGGTGGGAGATGTTGATAGTGGGGGAGGCTGAATGTGTGTGTGAGAGAGAGAGAGAGAAAGAGAGAGTCAGAGAGGCAGGAGTATATGGGAAATCTCTGCACAGTCTGCCCAGTTTTTCTGTGAATCTAAAACTGTTCTAAAAAATAGTCTATTTTTGAAAAACTATGTATCTAAAAATACAATTATTCTTCTTTCAGACACATTTCCTCCTGTTTCTACTTATTTCTTTTTTTCTGGCATTCCTAGTAGTCAGATACTGGACTTCTTAGCTTAACCTTCTAATTTCA
>CAUYTI010063250.1:0-22423 GCA_963575145.1 Galago senegalensis
AAAAACAAAGGAACAGAAAATAGTATAAGTGGTCTAGAATCAATAGAAGAGGCTAAGACACTTTTTAAAAGTGTTTCTGTTAGATTGGAATCCATTAGTGCATAGGTATATTATGTGAGAATCCAAAGCTTCAGTATCAATTTGTACCGAGCTGCTACATGTGTGTTATCATCTTTTATCTTTCAGTAATTTCTTTTTGATAAGTTTGTTATGTTTTGGGTCTTTTTATTTTTGTTTATTTTTATTTTTTTTACAGTTTTGGCCGGGGCTGAGTTTGAACCTGCCACCTCCGGTATATGAGGCCAGTGCCTTACTCCTTTTGAGCCATAGGCACTGCCTGGGTTTTTTTTTTTTTTTTTTTTTTTTTATACTTAGAGTTTATAGTATTTATTGAATGTGCATTGAATTTTTGTCTTTTAGCCTGCTGGGAATATATTCATCCATTATTTCTTCAAAATGTTTTTAGGACTGTAATTCTTTCTTCTTTTTTCTTGGTACTCTGATGGAATAAAAGCTAGAAATTCTATTTACTCACAGGTCTCTGAGGCTTTCAACATTTTTTTTTTCATTTTTTCCCCACTCTTTAGATAATTTTTGTTGATCTTCCAGCAAGTTCACTGACTCTACTCTGTTATCTTCAGTTTGAATTGAGTCTACTTAGTAAAAAATTTTATTTCAGTTATTTTCAATTTTCAGTTGCCGACTTTTCATTTGGGTCTTCTTTATATCATTTATTTTCTGACTAAGACTTTTATTTTTCCATTGATTTCAACAGTGTTCTCAATTATTGGTTGTGGCATTGTTCAATAGTGACTTTAAGTCTTCGTCAGATAAATCCAACATCTCAACAGTGGCATCTGTCGGTTGGCTTTTCCCATGTGAGTTGAGGTTTCTTTTCTAGTCTTATTCTTCATGTTTGTTGAGTACTGGGCTTTCTAAATAACAAATAAGATGGTAAATCTTAAAAGTATTGGCAATTAAAATTTTCCCACTTGTTGACCTGATAAGGTTCAGGCCACAAGTGTCAGACTGTCTTCTGTGAACTCTCTCTGATGTCCATTCAGTTTTTGGACATTTGTTGTACAATGTTATTCATCCTGGGTATCACCAGTAGTGGCTGTCATTACATTCTCTTTCTCTTTGGTATGCTGTATAGAATCCAGAAAGATCCACGTGTGTGCAACTCAGGGTTGAATCCAGGATATTATTAAAAATTTGATGGGATCACTTCACTTGGCTCCTTCCTCTCCGCCATCTCCCCATGCACTCCAGTTCATGTATAGTTCATTTCTCTTGCCCGAAAGCTGGAATTTAATTACTCTTTAATTATGTGACTTTACTGACATCTGATGCCAAAGAAGCAACAATTTAGAATTAAGGAAAAAAAAAAAAAACAGGGCTTCCCCTACCCATTTGGAACAACAGCTCTACCAAGAAAGAAAGAAAAGTTCGCCTCCCTCATAGTTGGGGCTAGGATAAACTACTGATATCATCATCTAGCCCAGCTACCATGATTACCATGGAATTGCTTAGCGTCAGAGCTAAGAATATGAGAGAAAAGCATAAAAGAAAAATGTGGCAGGTGGGATGGGAAAGGCATTCTGTGTTCTCTTTGAACACTAAGAGCCTTTCCCATTTGGGGGTCTCTGGAGCTCTCTCTGTCCTTTCTTCAGTGCTTAGTTCCCAAGCGTTGCAGTCACACCATGGATACCGGAGGGGAAAATGTCATCCCTGGCATTTTGGTTTTCTACACATTCCATCTGCTGCTAACCCTTTCTGAGTCCTCTGACACCTGCTGCCTGCTTACTACCCAGGTTTAATAGCCGTATTCAGTGGGAAATGGAGTGAGATGCATTTATTGCATCTTTCCTGGAAGCAGAGTTGAGGGTCCTGCAGTTGTTATTTTTATTTTGACTCCTTATTCCTTTTCCTTCTTGGCAACCCAAGTTGAGGGGACCAGGCAATTCAGAGCAGGGCAGGAAGAGAAGGTAAAGGCAGTGGGTTGCCTGGGGTGGAGGGAGGATCAGGGTAAAGGGGTGGGGTGCTCCTAGGGAGAGGAGTCTTTGCCTCTCTGGTAAGGCATTTCCTCCCCTGCACCCCCAGCCTGGTCTCTCCTCCCCAGGCACAGGCACGGTCTTGGGAGCCCCAGCTGCTCACCCGGTCCCTGAAAGGAGTGGGCTCTGTGTGCTCAGAGGGAAGCCTGATAGCAAAAGCAGAGCATAGTGTATCTGTACTTTAAATTCAGAGAAAAGAGCCTTCCACACCAAGAAATGTGTTCTAATGCTTGCTTTGTATATTTTTATTAGTTTTTTTATGTGACCTCTTTGTCAAAGTTTACAGACAATTTAAACCACTTATATGATGGCAAGTAAAAAAAAAAAGTTCTCTAGTTGTTTGTGGATTTTGGCATTTTGGCATTAAATATGAAATTTTTAATTAAAATTCTAAGTATTTAAGGTTTGGTGACATTTTGTGAAATACTGGCTTAAAAGTTTATTGAGGAAAGAAAAATAGGTTTACAAAGTGTGAAGGAGATATAGGTTTACAGAGCAAGATATGTTAACCACAGTCAACAAATAGACCCCTTGTTGTGAGGGAAAGGCTCTGGAAATGGTCTGGGGTCCTGTTTTTTACCATCTGAATGGGTTCTCCTCCTGATTCAAACAGCACCACAGGATGGCTCTGAGGGATGTTATAGACATTTCCGTTAGCCTTGGTTACCTAGGTCACTTCCTAAATTCTATTATACCCGGGCTGCCTGGCCTGGGGGCTGGGGGATTCCTTGCTTTCTTTGGCAGATTATCTGGGGTCCTCCTTTTCCCAAATGTGGCAGTCGCACAGGATTGATTAAGGTGGGGCAGCACCAAAACAGGGGTACCCTTGTTCTTCCCAACTGGGGCAACTGCTCAAAGCAGCCCCAAGGCAAGGCACCCACTTTGTCCCTAAGAGTCTTGGAGATCCCTGGCTTTTTACCCAACACCACCAGAGCCACCGTCATACCAAACTTGCAGGCATTGCTGATCACTAAACTGCCCCCCTGTGCTCTGTTATTCACCATGACGAAATAGGATATATGTCAGTTCCTCATTTAACTGTCCCTCAACAGGCACAATTCCATGCCTTTTCACACACCCCCGCCACAGGTCTGCAATAATGTTCATTACTGCTAATATGACATTTGCTGTGCAGCATCAATAAGTACATCCTAGGAAGGAGATACAGATTAATTCACTAAAGGATACATTGTTACATTCTCAGCGTCATTGCCTATTATTTAAATGTTAATGCAGTGGTTATGGCAAGCACAATATAAAACGAAGTATCTCAGACTTCATAATGGTAGGCCATTAAATCACATAAATGTTTGAGTGCTCTCTGGGGAACTTTAAAATTGAGCAACCAAAATCAGCTGAGGGAAAAATAATCTGAGTGTCTTCTATTTTGTCTTTGTATTTTTAAATAGAGTAAATCAAAGGGGAATCTAGACTCACAAATGTATGGCCTATGATATTTCACATAGTATTTAGAAATTAAAGTTCAATCAAGATGATCTTCAAAATATTTAGCTGTAAAACACTAAAATAACCTAAGTCAAATTTTATTCTGATCCTATTTTTAAATATTTTCCTTCCAACATACCAAAGAATTAGTGACTAGATACCAAAATTTAAAGAAAAATTGATACATCTGCTAAAGAGAGAAATAACTTGCAGTGATTCCAGATAAAACTGTCCTGTTTAGGCAGTTGTCTACATTCTCTGCTCTTGGCTGAAGAATAACCAAAACTACCCAAAGGCAAGGCAAGCAGGAAACAAAGTTTATTGAGGAAGAGGAAGATAGGTATATAGACCAAGAGCAAAATATTGCTTTACAAAGTAAGATAAGTTCACTAAAGACAATGAATGGGTCCCTTTTCTGAGAAGAAGGCTCTGATTATGATCTGGGGTCCTGTTTTTTACTGTCTGAATTGTGCCCTCCTTATGGTTCAGACATCACCATGGATCCACTCTGATGAACAGTTTAGGATGTGATAATTAGGCTTAGGTTACTCTAGGTCAAGTTCCAAATTCTACCGTGCCTGGGATTCCTGGCCTGGGGCTGGGGGAGTCCCTACATTCTTTTGCAGGATGGGAGGGGTTCTTTTTCCCAGGTGTGCAGTTGCTTGGGGCAGGATTAAGGTATGGCAGCACCAAAACAGGAGTGGCCCTTGTCCTTCTTCACAAGTGGGACAAGTGCTTGGGACAGCACCAAAGCAGAGGGCCCACCATTGTCCCTTTCCCCTACTACAGCCAGGACCCTATCTAGCTAACAAAATGAGACAGCAAACAGAATAGTTGCTAAGGTGTCTGGTAATTAGATTATCATGACTAATAAGATTGTTGAAGGAAAATGTTATTTTCCCCTTTAGTTAGTAGTTCATTCTCTTCAAGTAATTATGAGTGCTTATCATGTATTAGACAATGTTCTATGCTAAGGTGACCAGATTTTAACATTGGTAAAGTGGGAGACCATTGGGGTGGGTGGGGCTTGGGGGGCGGGGCCTGACAACAATGCAAACTTTGATAAGCAGTTCTCTATAATCGGTTCTCAACAATTATTTGTTATTGTTAAAGTTTAACATTATAAAATTAACAAAAATAATATGAAATGCATATCCTGGTGAAATAGCCACATGGCAGCTGAAAACCATATATTCCCTTCCTGTTCTCCTGTGTTCCCTAGCTTGTCGTGCATTCTTTCTAAAAATGGGGGCTTTTTTAAAACACTGAAGGACACAGGACAAATTGTTAAAAATTGGGACTGTCCCACCAAAAGCGGGACATCTGGTCACCTTACTCTGGGGAAGGGGGGCTTCTTGTTTGTTCCAGACAGTTTGGCTCCTTCTGAGCTAAATGTCCTTGCCTAGAAGCAAGGGAGGGAACCAGTCGCCTTCTGATACCTTGCCTAGGAGGGGAGTAGGGAGTTTACACTAGCCTTTTCATTTCCAAATGAAGTTACATTAACCTCTTCATTCCCAAAGGGAGTTATATTAACCTTTCAGCAGCTGAAAACTGTATATTCCCTTCCCATTCTCCTGCTTTCTCTTTGCTTGTCATGAATTCTTTCCAAAAATGGGGACTTTTTAAAAATGCTGTGGGACACGGGACAATTTGTTAAAAATTGGGACTGTCCCGCCACCTTATTCTATGCAATGAAAGTGTAACAGATGATAATACAGTTCCTGGTGGAGGTTTCACTCTGCTGGAGAGACAACTAGTAAACCAAACAACAAATATACTATAAATTGGCAATCAAAAGATGCTATTGAGAAGATGCAGGCGACTAAGAGGGATTGGGTATGGGGGAGTGCAAAATTGTCCTGTATGATACAGACTTAACAGGGGAGCCATCTCAGATAAGGTGACAGAGAGATCAGATGGAAGTGAGAAGATTAAGAAAATAGATATCTGGAGGGAGAGACTTTCAGACACACAAAAAGCACAGGCCCTGAGGCAAGTGATCGTGTGTCCTATGAGGAAACCTGCAGAGTGACTCTGCGGTTGGATATGAGTGAGCAGGAGACAGGGCAGTAAGACAGCAGATTAGAGGGGGAGGGACCTCTGGAGGCCACTGTAAGTGCTTTACCTTTAAAATGGGAAGCAATTGGGCATGCTCTGATTTGCACTTTCAAAGACATTATCTGTCCTCAGTGCAATGAGAAGATTGTAGCAAAATGGACCTTGCGTGAACTGAAGTATGCCCCTCTGAAGGCTGGGGCAATGGAAACAGAACTGAAATTTAAATGCAGTAGTCTTTAAAGTAGTTTTTGGTGATTAGTAGGTTAGAAATAGGAGGAATAGGAAGTGACCTACTTTATACTCAGTTCACTATCACAGAAAGGGAAGGGAGATGAAGACAGGATATTCTGAGACTTTATTAAATAACAACACTTACCTAAGGAAGTGGGGCAGTTGCTGAAACTCTTTGTGCTTAATGTTTTTCATCTGTGAACTGGAAATAATATTACTGTCTGATGATAATAAATGATCAGATTGCTGTGGTTTTCATCATTATTGTAGCTCTAAATGTCAGGTTTATTGTGCTGATAAAAAGTAAGATTTTTAAGTCTCTATTCTAAGAGGTAGACGCCCAATTATAACATATACATCACCACAATGAAGTGTCCCTATGGATCCTTTTATAAATAATCTTATGCTTTTTACCCTCAGGGAATAAGGAATGTGTATTTTCCATAACACTCTCAGTGGTCTGATAAAGTTCATTAGCCCCACCTTCACTCACCTCACTAAGAAAATTTAGGACACGTTTATGTAAACAGTGATATCAAGTGCTCAAAGGAAGTAAACTCTTGCACGATTTTTCATGGTCTATGAAGACGTGAAAAACATGATGTGTGGCATGAATACAAATTGTTTTCCTGTCAAAATAGAAAATATCTTTCCTTGACCCTAAAAAAATGACCAAAGGACTCAGCATCATAACACATTTTGGTGACAGATGCTAAGTTTCAGCTCTTCTATTAACAATCAGAATGAAATGAAGTAATAAGTGTGTTTGCCCTATTTATTAATGCCTTGACCTCGCAAATGGGTCATTTACCTACTAAATGCTTAACTTGGTAGTTTGATAGTAAAATTTGGAGTTTGGTAGTTAGGTCTGCAAATTTTTTTCATATTTAAAAATACAAATAAAATTGTTTAGAAATCAATGTTATTTTATATGCTTTTATCTTTTTAAAATACTTTGAAAAATGATTGATAACAGCCACCCCCCTGACAAAATCAGTTGAGTCCAAGTAAACATGTGAATTGAAGATAGCGTCTGCATTCAAAATGTCTTAACTTTTAAATATTGGATAGATACTCATTAGTACCTCATCATTCTAAGAACTTGGTTGGGAGGATGTAAGGAAGAGAGAAAGTCTCATTCCCAATGCCAGGTCCCTCTGAAGGTGGATATTTCCTGGTTCTTGGCTTTCAGTGCCAAGAATGAGCGCTGGTGTTCAGGCCATGTCAGAGTGATCACAGATAGAAGGCAGTCACAGTCACATACACTGTGGAAAAATGCAAGGACACTAACTATAAGAAGAATAAGTCTGAAGAGTAAGACTGGTCCCCATGTGTGAGTGGAGAAGAGACCCCGAAGTCTGAACACACATGGTCTTTTCTAAGCTAACTGAGCCATCTGTTTTGTCCCACCTCTCCCCCAGCACGATTGGCTATTGTCTCCTCCCTTTGGTGTAATTGACAGGTTCGCATTATATAACTTCTTCATATGCTGAACCTCCCAAAGGACCCCTGGGGATTCAAATTGGCAGTATTAATTATGTGAAAATGGGCCCACTGGGCCCAGATCAGGGTATGGGCACAGCACGAGGGGCTCCTTACTGTGTTCCAACAGGGGAATCCAGCAGTGCCTAGTCATAACTTGGTTCCTGTTCTCTGCCCTTAGCCACACACTTTAGTCTTCTATCCTATCAAGGAGAGAAGCTCGGGACCAGAGTAGGAGACATACTGCTAGGTCTCCTCCCAGGCTACCAGTCCAGCCCTGGCTGTCAAGAAAAGAAGCTGGGGGCTGAGGCAGTACATCCCATTCCCCAGAGAGGCACAACAGCCACAGAGGGAGGGAGAGGCCATGACTGGCTGCTGCAGAGAAGTGGCCCTGCTGGAGCAGAGCCTCTGCTGCGTTGAGGGCCTGCTAGGCATGAGGGCAGTGCTCCACTGTGGGGCACCAGCAGGTGGCGCCCAAGCCGAGCCAGCACTACCTAACCTCCAGGCATTTGAACTATGGACATTACCCTTTAAAACTTGGATAGTGTATAGTAGGGCTTATATTTGCCCCATGTCTAGCCTACTTGCAGGCCTCAATTACAAGAAAAACAAACTTTTGAATATATATTTTAAAAATACAAAATCATCCTGCCAACTGTTTGTCTGTTTTCTATTTCCTCACTTTATATTGTTCTTTCTTGAGACCTGGCATTGAGAAAATTGTACCCAAAATAGTGGAGACCTTTAGTTCTCCTCATTTCAGAATTTATTCCGGGATTTTAGTTTGGTTTTATAACTTTGGAAATGTATTTGAAAATCTGCTTGTCACAAGGACACAGTGAATGAAAAAGCATGGAGAACTGAAATGATGGCTTTTTTGCAAATGGTCTAAAAGTAGATTTTTGCTTAGCCATTGTTCTTTGAGGTTTAAAAGTTTTTTGATTGAGGAATATATATTTGCGTGTGTGTGTGTGTGTGTGTATCTCCAATATGGATGCTAAAAGCCTATAGCAAATCATAGTATGTTTCAGTTGCATTTGCAAAAGACAATATGAGAAAATAAAGGGATATGTATGTTAAGGGCAGGTGAGAGAGAGGAAAACAATATTAACGGGAGATGCGTTTTCCCAGAACCACTGGGCTGTGTAAGGCACATTGACTCCTGCTGGATATTCCTGTAACAGTGGAAGAAAAGTGAAAGTGAAATTTAAACCCAAATTATATTCTCTTGGTTGTTCTGATTTTACCTCTGGCTATCACAAGATATGAATAATAGAATAATGTCACAAAATAAGTGCCTTTTCTTGTTTTCCTGTTATGCAGCAAATGGTTATTGATTACCCAATCTTCTTGATGTAGGAACATTGGTTCCTACACATTTTTATATTTATAGTAGAGATTGGGCAGGTGTCTTATGCTCTCTGTTCCTAAGTTTCTTTGTTGGAAAACCAAGGTCAATACTAATAATTACAACACATGGTTAGTATGAAGAATCAATGGAGTAATCTATGCATGAGGTTACTACACACCCCAGCACATACTAAACACTCAATGATAACTATCATTACTATGAGGTAGTAGCATTTTACAAACTACAGAAATGAGGTGAAACACCATAACATTCATTTTGATATGTCTTTATTATTGTTACTTGTAATTGGCCTTTATTCTCTACTACATACAGAAGAAATACCGGGCTCTTATTAGAAAGCTTACAATGAGAAGGGAACTATGTTGGCAGTGAATAGTTTTAG
This sequence comes from Galago senegalensis, assembly GCA_963575145.1. Classification (NCBI taxonomy): domain Eukaryota; kingdom Metazoa; phylum Chordata; class Mammalia; order Primates; family Galagidae; genus Galago; species Galago senegalensis. Next base: position 9,026 of record CAUYTI010063250.1, read on the forward strand.
CTATGTCAAAAGAATCATTATCCAAAGTATAATTTTCAAACCTCAAAAGTAAACTAAATTGTATTATTAAACACATTATTATTTAGCCCTTCTGAGGATTTTCTCCCTCCTGCTGAAATAAGAGCTCTTCAGTGTTCCTGAGATTATGCCTAAAAACAAGGACCAGCAACAACCATTAGGTATTTGTTTAATTCAAGGTTTTAAAAAATAACAATCTGTAGCTATCCAAATGTCCTATTACCCCTCATCCTTTTTTTTCTGGAAGAGGTTAGGTAGCATTGAATCAACTCATACTTTAGGAAATGAGGACACAATGTATAAGGCAATGTATAAGGCAAAGAAATGCAATAGATTTTCTCATCTTTAAGCCTAGTTCAGGGAAACAGTAGACCAGAAGTATGAGAAAGAACATGAGTATAAAGTGGTAGCTGTGAAAATAACAAAACAGGCTGAGCGACCTCCTCTTCTAAAGTTAGAACTGTAACATGATCTTTATCTCATCAATTACACATATGTATGTGACTTACAATTACGAATAAAATATAATTCCACTTAAGACTTAGATTGTAATGATCCATGTTACATGAACTTTATCTCATCAATTACACGTATGCATGTGACTAAAGTTAGAACTGTAACGTGATCTTTATCTCCTCAATTACACATATGTATGTGACTTACAATTATGAATAAAATATAATTTCACTTTGCTTAAGACTTAGATTGTAATGATCCATGTTACAGCTCTTTTTCAAAGCATGGGTAAATTCAAGTTGACTACACATTTTAAAAAAATGAGTAATTTGTAGTGAAAAGCATTGAACTTGAATTATACCTCCCATCATATATGCCCTTCACAAAAGGAAAGAAATTGGAGAATTCCATTAGCTATTTTTATTTTTTTCGTATTAGTTTTCAGGCCTGTTCTGAGCTCCTATAACAGATGTTTGCCTACCTTTGAGCAGCACCATCTGTAATGTGCCGATAGAATTCTACGTACCTGCTAAATTTAAATCAAATTGGTAGCACTGTTCCATATGATGGCACAGGAATATTTTAGTAGGTAGAATTTTTAATAGCACGTAGGGTGGGCAGTAGAGTAATTTTCACCACTGTCATGACATTTATGTTTTAAGTATTTACATTAACCTTATGTTAAATGATGGAATTTCGTAAGTCACATCTTTTTAACTAGACTTCAATATGTATAAATACCATAAGAAGAATAATACAGTTCTGGATAGTAAGTATTTCCATATGAATACTGTATAAGCAGAGAAAATAAGTTTGGATAATTAATGTGGAAATCAGGCTTAAGTATAAATATATAGAACAGCATGCATTTTTTTAATGAAAGTAACATGAACAAATAAATTATTTAGGGAGATATTTCTAGTAGGTTTTAAAGAATGATTTATATGCTAATTTAATTTGCAGGTAAAGTAAATTCTAGTTCTCCTTAGCCAACTTTCACGGTCAAATTATATTAACCATTAAACTCCATTAGGGACAAGATGAAAAAATAATTTGTGTGAAGAGACTAAAAGAAATGTTGTAGCAATGACCTTTGCCCCTACTAAGTGCTGATGTGCCCAAGAAAAATAAATTTGCTCAATCTGTTCATGTGTCTTTAAAAAGACAAATACAAATATAATGAAAATGGGCGACCATTGATCTTTTTTTCAGTTTCTTTGCTTTAACTTACAGTTGGAGTTAATTTTGAAATCTTTAAGCTTGCTAAGAACGGCCCTCAGCTCTCTTATTAATATATTGCACATTTCATCCTTTGCCATTTATTAGAACAAGCTTTTTTTAAATTGTACTCTGTATTTATTGCATGTGATCCTGTTTACTAAGCTCTTGCCTCTGCTTTGAACAACAATGACTACCAAGAAAACTTGTACTTTCTTCCAGTAGCTGACTGTGGTGATGAATCAGTGGTTTTTAATTTTTTTAATGTTCTGCTTTTTGTTTTTTCTGTTTGGAGGGGTGGAGGCAGGAGAACTGTGACTATGATAAAAGGCGAACTTGTCTTTATTATTTCAAAAACTATTTTTACTTAGAAGATAGGAACCAGCAAAGTGGAAAAAACAAAAAATGATACAAACTTTTATCTGGGGAAAGTTCCCTCATGGTGACATGAGTTGTTCAGCATTCCCTCTCATCAGAGAAACATCCATGTAGCTGCAGAAAGTTATTTATTAGAAAAATGCATTGAAAATTGCCCTTAGGACATACAGGAAAGGAAGAAACACTTATTATTAGAGTTTCATCTTGGTAATCAGAGAATGTGTATGGCATTTGACCCAGGCTGGCTCCCCTATTTCCTCCTCCACCTTCTAAGTGTGACAGAAACTCACAAAGAGGCTTCTCTCCTCATAACTCCATTTCCAGGGCTACAGTTTCATAATGAAAGGGGAAGGGCCCCATTAACTCTGGTCTGTGTTGCAAGAATCTCTATTCCAGACAGGTACAAGAAATATGGTGGAGCGTTTGTGCCTCACCTGGTCCCACTGATAGGTGAAGCTCTACTCCGGGTGTAGTATTTTGAGAACACTGAGACTCCCCAAATCACAGTGAGGTCATACAGTGGAGGTTCCGCACCACATGGGACAAAGCTGAGGTTCATCTAGGAAGACTCGTGGGTACAAAACTACTAAACACTGTCACAGAGCAGATATGGTATCCCAAGGAACAGAAGCTCTTCTATTAACCCCCAGCTTTAGTGCAGGGGACAAAGTTTTTACCTCGGGGTAGGGGAGGGGCACACACATTTCTGTAAGACAGGGTGACTGTGACTTTTTTGGAATAGAGGCTGGGGAAGTTTATGCCTAAGGACACGTGAAAAACATTGACAATCTTGGGAGAGAATAATTGAGGTAAGACAGAAAACCGGGAGAAACAGAAAAGAAAAGAAAGAGAAAAAGACAAAAAGAAGCTTTCTAGGTTGAATGATGCCATGAGCCTGATAAACCCAGTCTCTGAAAAAAAAAAAAATACTCAACTTCAATCAGATGAGATTGTAGACAGAATCCCTCTCTCTGCTGGATCACTGGTCTCAAAAATTCAAAGAATGAATCCACGGATCACTGGGAGTAAGTGAGAGGTAGATCAAGTTGATAGGGTAGAGGGAAAACGGGGCCTTTGACAAGCCAAAAGTGGGTTCCGAGGGGGGACCCCACCTGGGCCTTCTGTCTAGGGTTCATAAGGCTTTTCCTATTCTGCAGGCAGAAGGGTCTTCAGGAGATGGAATGTCATAACTGTTTGGTGCCAGGGGCTTGAGGGCAGAAGCTAATTTTAAAAGCGCCCCTGTGTTCACCTAATAGGCAAAATATAAGGGTATACGGCATACCTCCTGGGGCACAACAGTAACTTGGATCTTCCTAACGACACAAACAATGTAACCTAACCATCCGTACCCTCATAGTAATCTAAAATAAAAAATATAAAAAATTCCCTGTATTTTTTACTCAGAGTGGGTTCTCTGCTCTGGAGTGGCGGCTTAGGTAGAATGCTGATCGGATTGTTTTCTATGAGCTGGTTTGTCCAAGAAGATGTGGTCCCTGTCCAGCCCTGGGAAAGGGGTCCTGCACCAGTCCTCTCAGGTAATGGGGTCCATGTCCAGCCTGGAGAGGGGAAACCTATACCAGGATTGTCAGAACCACAGATTATCAGATGCCATTTGCAAAGAGAATTTCCTGTGTGTAATACTAAATACTACAGAGACCAAACTAGCCAAAAGCTTTTTTGAGAAATCAAAGAACAGACAGTAAAGAAAGCCTGACTAAAATTACAGTCACAACCAGTGATTAGAGTCAATCCACGTAGCTCGATATTCTTACATCAAAGGCTTTCCAAAGCAAAGGAAATAAAATTTACTAAAAATAGCCCATCTGAGTAACTAAAAAAACAAAGTTATAAACAACAATAAAAACAAATCCTGGGATGGGAGAAGTATGGGTCATTCCTTAGTCTTATTCTGGCAGATTGTCTAAAATGCACAGTTACCGATGGAAAATGGAGGCACGCCAAGAAACAGGAAAGTGTGATCTGGACGTAAAAAACAAAAAAACTGGCAACAGGAATGGGCTCTGAAGAGGCCCAGATATTGTACTTTGTAGACAGAGATTGCTTTTTTTTTTTTTGAGACAGAGTCTCACTTTGCAGCCCTCTGAATAGTTCCATGGTGTCATACCTCACAGCAACGTTAGATTTCTGGGCTCAAGCAGTTCTCTTGCCTCAGCAACTGGAGTAGCGGGAACTCGGGCACCCGCCACCACACCTGGCTAATTTTTTTAGGGGTGAGGGGGGTCTCAGTCTAGCTCAGGCTGGTTTCAAACTTGTAAGCTCAGATCCACCCACCTCGACCTTCCAGAGTACTGGTATTATGGCATGAACCACCACACCCTGTAGACAGAGATTTCCAAATAGCTATTAAAAGTATATTAAAGTAACTGAAGGAAGCTATAATTAAATAAATCTCTATTTCTCATCAAATGGAGATATCAATAGAACATAATTATAAAATAAAGAAGTACTAGAGATGAAAGTTTTAATGAATAAAATTTTTAAAATTACCAAATAAAGTGAATGGAACTTTTGAGTTGATGGAAGAAAGAATAAGCAAATTAATTGAGTCTATGGCCATACTGTGCTCCCAATCTCAACTGATAAAGTAATAGAGTTTAAACAGTCTGCAGAACAGACAGAAAAACCCTCGAGAAAAATGAACAGGGTACGGGAGGAATATGGGACCCCACGAGGCACGTAAATATTGGAAGTGCCAGAGGAGACGAAACAGAAGAAAGCAGAAAAGAACATTTGAAAGTGCAATGGCTGAAAAGTTTACACATTTGATGAAATAAATTAATTTCCAAATCTGAATAACCTCAACATACTCCAAGCAGAAAAAACCACATAGATATAAACTTAGGAACTTCATAGTTAAAATGTAGAAGGCCAAAGAAAAATCTTGAAACTTGCAAGAGAAAAATAATTCATCCCTCACCAGAAAACGCAAGAAGATGAACAAGTGACTTCCTCAGAAACAGCAGAGGCCAGAAGGCAAGTATAAGATGAAGGTGTTTAAGGAAAAATAAAGTGTCAGGCAAGGATATTATTACAGGACATGGCATCTAATTTTTGTCAACAATAAAGGTAAAAGGAAGACATTCCCAGATAAACAAAGAGTAAGAAAATCTGTTGGTAACAGATCTACCTTATAACAAATAGTGAAGTTCTTCAGTTCTACCTGAAAGCAAGTGGTAACGGCCACGCAGTAATTCAAATCCACATGATGGAGAAAAATGCAAAAGGCAAAGAAGAGAGTTCCTATATTGTAACATGCAGTGTGTGTGTGTGTCTGTGTGTGTGCATAAAGCAATTACATAAAGATTTATGTAATATGTTTGGGCCGATGATGTAGTTATGTGATGTATTGACAATAGCACAAAAGAGGCAAGTGGTGAAAATACTACAGAATGAAAATCTCAGTAGATAACTCAAATTCACAGGAAGAAATGAAAAACAGAAATACTGAAGAGGTGTTATGTAAACAAAGTCTAAAATGAAAAAAGAATCTTATTTTTCTTCTATAAGCTTTTAGACATACTATTAAGTAACATAAAATAATTATTTCTGGTTTGTGACATGTAGATGCTTATGTATAATAAAGGCAAGAAAGGGAGGAGGAAAAAGATATATCAGCCTCTCCATGGAGTTAAGTTACTATGAATTTGATATAGATTTTGATAAGATATATAAGCTGTAGTACAATTACTAAGAAAATTCTCAAAATATATATTTGAAAAATTCTTAGAATAATTATTATAAAATGTTCACAGTGCAAAAGAAGAATATAATATGGGAAGAGAGGTGCAGACAAGAATCAAAACAAACAGAAATAAAAAAAAAACCAAAACTGTGAATATAGACAAACCATACTAATAAGAACATTATAAATAAACAGTTCAAAGGGTCGAAATTTTTACACTAAATAATGACTTCAAGATCAAATTACATGCAGTCTACAGATAATATACTTTAAATTACAAGACAAAATATATGTTAAAGATGGAATAAGATGTACTTATAAACAGAAACCACAAGAAAGCTAAGTGGCTATATTCACATCAATCAAAGCAGTTATTAAAAAAAATGGAATGTTATAGAGGTTAAGAAAAAAGGCCTCTGACATGATAAAAGCACACATGTAACAGGCAGATATAATAATTGGGATCCTTGGGCCTTGGCCTCTCAGAATGCTAGGATTATGGGTTGAGCTATGGTGCCTGGCCATAAACAAATTTACTAAGTAAGTTTGGAAAATACAAAATCAAATAATACAATTAATTGCAATTCTATCTGCTAGCAATGAGCAGCAGGAAAATGAAAGTGAGTAAACAGTGCCATTGCCCAGAACAACGCTGTGTAGTTTCTCTCCTCTGTTTTTCACTAGTTGTTTTGTAGTTTCAGATCTTATACTTACGTTTTCAATCTATTTCAAGTTGATATGTTACATGATGTGAGATAATGGTCCAATTTCACTCATCTGCATCTGGTTATCCAGTTTTTCAACAGCATTTATTCAACAGGATGTCCTTTGAGCACCGTGTCCCTCTGGCAGCTTTGTCATAGATCACTTGACTGTGAATGTGTGTTTATTTCCAGGCTTTCTATTCTGTTCCATGAGTCAATGAGTCTATTTCTACTCAGGTACCATGGTGTTTCAATTACTACGTAGTTCCATACCCTGAGTTTTGTTCTTTTTGGTCATGATTAGCTTTGCTACCCAGATTTTCCTTTTTTTCCATATACATTTTAGGATTTCTTTTCCTATTTTAATGAAAAATGGCTTTGGAATTTCAATAAAGATTATATTAAATTTGTAAATAACTTTGAGCAGTATGGGCATTATAACTGTATTGATTCCTCTGATCCATAAACAGGGGATATTTTTCTATTATGGCTTCTTCAGCTTTTTTCATAAAAGTCTTGTAATTTTTAACATGGTTTTTCTCTTCCTTGGTTAACTTTATTCCTAAGTATCTTATATTTTTGTAGTATAGTTTATTCCATATTGTATTCATGAATCATAATATCATTTTGTGCGCCATAAATACATAAAACTATAACTTGTTAATATATAATTTAAAAAGTAAAATGCCCCCCCATTTCATTAATAATAGCATAAATATATTTTCTGAAAAAACTTTGGTAGGGTAGCTTGCAACAGACACCAAGAGCCAGAGGACCTCTGAGCAAGATGATTTGCAGCTGGGGGGTGGACCCTCGGGCAATTCGTCCACAGGTGCTCCTAGTGGAGAAAGCGCCCAAGCCCATGGCAATCCTTAGGCATGTAGTCATTGTCTAATACTCCCCTCACCTGTCTTGTATTGTCTCAATAAAAGGCTACTGAGGAGGTTGCTCAGGGCTACCCTGCAGTCAAGGTTAGCCCTCCAAGCTATAAGGTTAGCAAGCTTGTACTTCTAATACACGTCATGCCGGGTTCCTTCCTGCAGTGATGGAGACCAGGGCTGTGACAGTAGCTCAAGCTTGTAATCCCAGCACTTTGGGAGGCGTAGATGGGAGGATTTCTTGAGGGCAGGATTTACAACCTGAGCAACATAGAGATGCCCCATCTGTACAAAATAATTTTAAAAATTAGTCAGATGCAGTGGTATATACCTATATATCTGTCTGCTCAGGAGGTTGAAGCAGGAGGTTTGCTTGAGCTAGGATTTCAAAGCTGCAGTGAACAATGATCAAGCCACTGCACGCCAGCATGGAAAACAGAAGTGAGAACCTCTAGATAAGCAGTTCTCAACCTGTGGGTCACGACCCTTTTGGGAGTCTCCTGCATATCAGATATTTACATTGTGATTCATACTGGTAGCAAAATTATGGTTTGAAGTGGCAATGAAAATAATTTTATGGTCGGGGGTCACCACAACATGAGGAACTATATATATATATATATATATATTTTTTTTTTTTTTTTTGAAACAGAGCCTCAAGCTATCCCCCTGGGTAGAGTGCTGTGGCATCACAGCTCACAGCAATATCCAATTCCTGGGCTCAAGCGAGTCTCCTGCCTCCACCTCTCAAGTAGCTGGGACCACAGGCGCCCACCACAATGCCTGGCTATTTTTTGATTGCAGCCATCATTGTTGTTTGGTGGGTCGGGGCTGGATTCGAACCCACCACCTTAGCCACTTTAGCTACAGGCGCTGAGCCTATTTTTATATTTTTATAGTATATATTAGAAATGTTAATTAGTAGAGTGTATATATATATATATGTGTGTGTGTGTGTGTGTTTCTTTTTAGAAACAGTCTCATTTTGTCACCCTTGGTAGAGTGCTGTGGTGTCACAGCTCACAGCAACCTCCAGCTCTTGGGCTTTGGCGATTCTCTTGCCTCAGCCTCCCGAATAGCTGGGACTATAGGTGGCTGCCACAGTGCCCGGCTATATTTTTGTTGCAGTTTGGCCGGGGCTGGGTTTGAACCCACTGCCCTTGGTATATGGGGCCAGCATCCTACTCACTGCCACAGACACTGCCCATTAGTAGAGTATATATTAAGTAGATCTCTCCCTTATAAGTTACAAAGCCAGAATATTTCTTGCTTTTAAGGTGGCTATATATATTTTTCTTTCTTTTTTGAGATAGAGTCTTAGTCTGTCACCCTGGATAGAGTGCCGTTGCACCGTAACTCACAGCAACCTCAAACTCTTGGGCTCAAATGATCCTCTTGCCTCAGCTTCCTGAGTACTGGCACATGCCACAACCCCTGGCTACTTTTTCTATTTTTAGTAGAGATGGGGTCTTGCTCTTGCTCAGGTGGGTCTCGAACTCCTGACCTCAAGCATTCTAATTTCCTTGGCTTCCCAGAGTGCTAGGATTACAGGCATGAGCCATCTCACCAGGCCTAAGGTGGCTGTATTTTAAAAGTATGTTTAATTAGACTAAATTTATTGTCCATTAACCTTTTATTGAGTCTACAGAGTGTTTTGGGTTTTTGACCGGTATCATGGAGTTTAGTAGGCCTTGGAGAGAATAAGCAATTTTTAGATGGTGGTATGTACATTTATTCTACCTTACCAGGATTTGTCTAGTAATGTCTTGTACATAATGGCTGTTAAGTGGCCAACGTCATTTCCTACTTTTACTTTTTATAGGTCTGTATTCATGGATTTCTGTTTTTGTTCTATATAGAAATAATGGCTATGATTTAAAGTATTAACTTGGGGATTATAAGATTTTTTTGTGTGTGATTTTTTTTTTTTTTTGAGACAGAGCCTCAAGCTGTCGCCCTGGGTAGAGTGCTGTGGCATCACAGCTCACAGCAACCTCTAGCTCCTGGGCTCACGTGTTTCTCTTGCCTCCACCTCCCAAGTAGCTGGGACTACAGGTGCCCACCACAATGCCTGGCTATTTTTTGGTTGCAGCTGTCATTGTTGTTTGGTGGGCTGGGGCTGGATTCGAACCTGCCAGCTCAGGTGTATGTGGCTGGTGCCTTAGCCGCTTGAGCCACAGGCGCTGAGCCTATGTAAGATATTTTAGTTGAAAATCAACACAGTGAGCAAAGAGATACGAAAGTAGTTACATTTTTTATACAGTAACATATATGGTAACATATTAGGAGGTCTAACAAGAGGACGTCCTCCAATATGGTTACTGTTGTGTGTAGTTAGCTAATGTCAGGTAATTAGGGCCATAGTGTTTGTATTTTAGTGTCAGAAAGAATTTTTTTGGAGTTATGTTATGGACTAATTTATTAATAGTTTTTTAATTAATCGGATATTAATGACAAATTAATGTTATTTTTGAAATTTTGATATCCACAGATACTGTTTTAATAAGTCCAGAATAGTTTGATTTTTTTAAAAGACTTTTTAAAAATATGTTTTCATTTTGTATTAATAGTATTTATAGTTGTAGAAATAGTATTTAAGGCTCTTGCCATAGCACAGGCTAAGTGGCTAATTTGGATGTTAAGATTGTTAGTCATAGTAGGTATTAGAAAAATGGATAAGGAGACATTTAATAGGACTGAACAGCTGTACATCATTATAGTGAGTATTGAGGAGATATAGTTTCTAAGTTGTATCTCTTGGATGTGTCTGGTGAGTGTTGTATGTCTTGGATTTGGGGCATGAAAGATGTAAGATGTCTTAATAGTGTAGGGCTTGTCAGTGTTATTAGTTGGGATATAAGAGCATGTTTGAGACCTATGAAGGAGAAACCATGCTTTCATCAGTGTGGGGTATGTAAAGGTATGAGACAGTGCTTGTCTGATTATATAGGAGGCCTAGGTATGTTAAGAATTGGCATTTAACATAACATTTTGTGAAGCTGTCATAAGAGTTATTTGGGGTATTTGTTTTTAGTTGTAAAGAAAATATTTTTTGATCTTTTGTCATGGTAACATGTTTTTAGTTATTATATATTTGAGTATTTTTGTTTATATGTCTAAGAGAGGTAACATTTTAAAAGAGTTTTAGAAGAGTATTTACTTTTGTTAAATAAGATGTAAATATTTGTCTTATTTTGTTAAATAAAAATTTTAAACAAATATAATAAATATTTGTCTTATTTTGTTAAACAAAAATGTGTTACATTATAGTGTGGGTTAAATAAGTCTTTTTTTTTTCTCATTGGAATGGCAGAATATATGCATTTTGAGAAATTACTGTAGTCTTAAGTTGATTAAGAAGATGGAGGAGGTGGTGCCTGTAGCTCTCTTGGTAGGATGCTGGCCACATAAACACAGGCTGGTGGGTTCGAATCTGGCCCAGGCTAGCTAAACAAAGACAACTGCAGTAAAAAAAAATAGCCGGGCATAGTGGCGGGTGCCTGTAGCCCCAGCTACTTGGGAGGCTGAGGCAAGAGAATGGCTTGAGCCTAGGAGTTTGAGGTTGCTGTGAGCTGTGATGCCACAGTACTCTACTGAGGGCAACAAAGTAAGACTCTGTCTCAAAAAAAAAAAAAGTAAAAAAAAAGAATATATTTGGGTGGCACCTGTGGCTCAGTGAGTAGGGCACTGGCCCCATATATCGAGGGTGGCAGGTTCAAACCTGGCCCCTGCCAAACTGCGACAAAAAATAGCTGGGCGTTGTGGCGAGCACCTGTTGTCCCAGCTACTTGGGAGGCTGAGGCAAGAGAATTGCCTAAGCCTAAAAGCTGGAGGTTGCTATGAGCTGTGACACTGTAGCACTCTACCAAGGTTGACAGAGTGAGACCCTGTCTCTCAAAAGAATATACTTACTGTGCATTGAACTTCTGAAAATACTTTAATCAGTGATTTTTTTTCACAAAAATCTGTTAAGTTTATTAACATAATATATCCTGATATGTATCAAAGTTTGAGATTCTTTTTTGAATCTCAAATAAGAAATCACAATATTGTACATGGTTATCATTCAATAAAAAATTAAAAAAAAAAAGAAATCACAATATTCAGTATTAAAAAGGAAAAAAGGCAGTGGTGGTCATTCGTGGGTTTAAGTCCAAAATGAAAGTAAACGTTTATTTTGGTGTATTTGTGTTGATTCCGTATTTCAACTGTTCCTCCTCCTTCTTTGTGTCCATCTTCTGAAATGCCTTGTTAGCATTATAGTACAAAATCACAAGGTATCTGTTACAAACATTGAATTCTGATAGGTGATCACATGTGTTCTTGGCATCAAAGATGTCTTCATAGACCACATAAGCTGTTCCTCTAGTTTCAGGTATGTTCTCCACTCTGATCTGATGAATAGGTCCATATTTTCCAAAAATATCATACATTTCTTCAGCTGTGATTTTGTATGGCAAATTCCTTATATATAAGATCCGATTTACTTCAGGTAGAAGTCGAATATTTGCCCTCTTGGCCTCTTGCACCGCCATCTTGGCGGGCTGATGAGGTTACTGCGACAAACACTGAAACCTGTGGACAGTCCGCATCTCGACTGGCTTTAATCAGTGATCTTTAAAAATTTTCACGGTACAGCAGTGTAATGCAAGATGCTGATTGAAAATCATTGGTCTGTAATGTTGTGTAGTGTTTCATCAGTCAATGGGAAACGAGATGCTTATGATTAAGGCTTTTGTTCTGAAGTAGGGGTCACAATTTAACAGCCAGAAGTTACTGTGGTAAATACAATGCTAGAGATAGGAGCAAAGTGCTGTGGAAGTGCAGAGGTGGAGAGATTAATGCAGTTTGTGGGGCTCCAGCATGTGCCTCACATAATAGGTGACACTTAAACTACTGTTTGGAAGGGAACATGATAATATCAGACAAATAAAAGTGCCTGAGGAAGAGATACCCAAGCAGAGAGAACAAGTACAAAGAAAGAGAATTACTATTAGGGATAAGAGTCTAGTGGACAGCTGGCTGCAGTTGGAGTTGAGAGAGAAAAAAACAGCTCCTGTCTGCTTCAGCATAGAGTGGCCTCACTGACAGCTGAGCCACCATTTCACAAAACCCCAACATCTCCCTAACTGTTAATAGCAAGACAAAACCATGAAGACCGTTCAAACTCAGAAATAACCACACATCCTTTTCTTCTGGCTAACAGCAGTGTCTGTTACTACCAAACACAGCAGCAGTCTCACTTCATTACTCTTGCTTTCTATATACAAATTGCAGATACTTGACTGTACAACTCTCTCCCCAAATCTGATACAAACCCTAATCTTGGAGCTAGCCCTTCCTAACGCTGTCTCACTGGATTGCTTATGGTCTCTGTGGTCCGTTCTCTTCTTCAATGCAACAAACTCAATTTTGGTAGGTGTGTTCTTGGTGTCATCAACCAGAGGGTGTTGCCAGAACCAGGAATATATGAGGGATGGTAGTTGAGAGGAGTATCTCAGTTGTATCCCCAGAAAAAGTAAGTGCAATGAATACTTAAACATGCTTGAATATTTACATAGAGGGATTACATAGAGATCACTGGAAATGATCACTGGAGTGTTTGGAAATTAGGAGATATAACTTCTGGGCAAACTGCTATTAGTCTGTGACCTAAAAATATTCAATGTAAGTTTTCCTTTAGATGATATACTGATTTTGCTTTATGCAGTTAAGTTTATTTTAAAATAGACTTTTAATTAGTACTTAAAATGGAAAGTTTCATTTGTCATAATGTCAACTGTTAAAATACTTTAGAAAGGAGTGGGAACTTGGAAAGAGTTAGAATTGTTAAGATGGGAGTTAAAACCCCAGTCCCAAATTGAGGTTTTTCCTTGAATTAATCAGGCTTAAAAGAAAATGGAGGCTCGGCGCCTATAGCTCAACCAGCTAAGGTGCCAGCCCCGTACACCTAAGGTGGCGGGTTCGAATCCCCAGCCCGGACCCGCCAAACAACAATGACGGCTACAACCAAAAAATAGCCGGGCGTTGTGGCGGGCGCCTG
>CAUYTI010063251.1:0-14464 GCA_963575145.1 Galago senegalensis
TCAAGACAGCCTAATCCCTCCGCCCTCCCCTCACACCTTAAACCTATCATAGGCCAAAGACTACATTCCTAACCTTATCTAGATTCAACTTCATCAAGTAACCACACCCCCTCAACTAACCCTATATAAGATTGTACCGATCTCTAATAAACAGCTTTGGCTCAGCTTTTTCCTATACTGTATGAGTGGTTGTGTGATTGTGTCCACCCCTTCCCCTCCCCCTCTCATACTCTGATCACGAACTCTCTGACACCGCCCACCCGCCGGGCTGCGTGTCAATACAGAAGTTATTTCACATCAATAGAAAAAAGGTAGATTTGTTATTAAATAGGGCTGAGACAACAACATTGGTAACTAAACCAATGGTTTACCAACTAAACCATTGGTAACATGGTAACTAAAAAATGGATCCATAATACTTATAAGTAATCCTTGGTGCTGTTTATAAGTATTCCAGTTCTCCTCTCCTTAGGACCACATGATTTTCTTTGATCAATGAACTATGAGCAGAACACATCATATCTAGGAGGGAGCCCTGAGGAGCCAGGACATGATTCTCCATCTCTCTGTGCCTCTGCTGCAGCAACCAGCAATGTTCCCTGTGATGTGGGCTAATAGAAATTAGTCTTTGTTGTTTACAATTTTTAAGACATGTCAATTCTTTGTTACTAAAGCATACATCATCTTATACTAACCGATGCATTCACAGCATATACCATGATATATCTCATAAGTGTCAAAAATTTTAATGTAAACATTTAAACCAAAAATACTAGAGAAAATCGTGAGAGAGTGAATGAAAACCTTAGCATAGCAAATTACTTTGAAATAAAATCCAAAGTTATTTTTCAAAGAGTAATACATTTCAATACTGACCAAAAAATTCTGCATGATAAAAACTAGTGTAAGCTGAGTCAAAATAAGAGAAAAAAACTGGAGGATATACTCACAGCTTATATGATAAAAAGAGAATTAAGTCCATGTGTATCTTAAAAGTTCCTACGTTCAATAAGAAAAAGTAGTAGGAACCCAATAACCCAAAATTTTAAAAAAAAAGGCAAAAGATATTAATGGGTTTTTTGTAATACAGCAAATTAACTTTTTGCTCTTAAATGTATAAAAATATACTCAACTACACTTAGGTTTAGATTAAGAGGAACACAAAATAAAAGGACAAATGAAAGACCTGTTTCATCTGATTAGTTAATGAAGCTTTAAAAATTGATTTTATAGGCTCAGCGCCTGTGGCTCAAGCGGCTAAGGCGCCAGCCACATACACCTGAGCTGATGGGTTGGAATCCAGCCCAGGTCTGCCAAACAAAAATGACGGCTGCAACCAAAAAGTAGCTGGGCATTGTGGCAGGTGCCTGTAGTCCCAGCTACTTGGGAGATGAAGGCAGGAGAATCACTTGAGCCCAGGAGTTGGAGGTTGCTGTGAGCTGTGATGCCACAGCTTGAGGCTCTGTCTCAAAAAAAAAAAAAAAAAATTGATTTTAGTGTGAGAAACCTGGACTGTCATATATTCTTAGGCAAATATAAATAGGAACAGCCTCTCTGTGAAGGGATATCAGCTAATATCACTTGAAATTATAAGTGTACATACCCTTTGACATAGAAATTCCATTTCCGGGGATCTGTCCTATAGGTATACTTATACAGGGGAGAAATGATATGTATGTAAAGTTAGTCACCGCAGCATGATTTGAAATTGAAAAAAAAAACAACTGCAAAAAAGAAAGAGAAAGAAAAAGGACATAACACAGATCCTTATCAACAAACAGCTGTGTATATCAACGCTGGTCCATATGTTGCAGACAAAAAGAATGAATGAACTCTTCGTGATTCTTTGTGATCTTATAAGCAAAGATCACCAAAATATATTAAGTACACAAAAAGAGCAAGATACATAACTGTGTATTATGCTACCTTTTATATAGAAATAGAATATTTTTGGGAAAAAGTGTTCATGCTACTTATATTTGCCTCAGGAAAGATTTAGAGGACAGTTTTACTGTATCCCTTTAATTGACTTTGAATTTGGAACCCTGCAAATGTATTATCTGTTCGAAAACAACTTGTAATAAAGGACGGAACAAAAAATCTCTCTGAATATAACCAGCCCTTCTAGAGTTTCCCAGCACAAGACCTCAGCTAGGACACATCAGACAATGCAGTTAGGTGTTTATGTGTTTCTGAGTATTGGAGACAATTATGTAACCTTAGATGCATCTGAAATCTCATACCAAGAAGATTCGAGGCAATTGGCTACAACTTCCGTCTGCATTGAGTTTTATGTATTGCAGAACTGGAAGTTATTTCTTTAGAAAAGTCTAAGACCCCAAATTTTTTAAAGGTCTACCCTAATTCCATTTCTGATGAAAGTTTTATTTTCCCTGATTAAAGCCATCGAATTGCTCCAGAAGGGAAATGTATGTTAACTAATACCCTCTCATCTTAGATAGAAGATACCATAGGGATTGCACTCACAGCTTCATTCTTAGCAGAGAGAGCCCATAAAGGTGTTTGCCCAAGTGGAGAATGTTCTGTCCTCTCAAACCACTCATTCCACAGGAAAAAAGTACCAACATGAGACCACTTAGGAAGAGTGCTGACACTTCAGGTGTCTGCGTTGCTTCAGTGGGGTGGGGGAGACAAAATCCAACCAACCAAACTCAGAGGCCCACCCAGCCTACACTGCTCCTGAGAAGGAGCTTTAGAATCAGGTAGGCCTGGATTTGAATCCATGCTTCATGTTGGAATTTACACAGAGTCCTAGGATCTCAGTTTTTCCATACAAAACTTTCTTGTCCTCTAAGAGCCTGGCTACCCATGGATGATGTTTAAGATTTGAATCATGGCTCGGCACCTATAGCTCAACCGGCTAAGGCACCAGTCACGTACACCTAAGGTGGCGGGTTCGAATCCCCAGCCCGGACCCACCAAACAACAATGACGGCTGCAACCAAAAAATAGCCGGGCGTTGTGGCAGGCGCCTGTGGTCCCAGCTACTTGGGAGGCGGAGGCAAGAGACTCGCTGGAGCCCAGGAGTTGGAGGTTGCTGTGAGCTGTAATGCCAGGGCACTCTACCCAGGGGGACAGCTTGAGGCTCTGTCTCAAAAAAAAAAAGACACATTACCTTTTTATTAAAATTATTCCCCTCTCCCCAACAACACACACAGGATCTGGCTTTGTTGCCCAGGGTGGAGTTAGTGGCATGATGATAGCTCACTTTAACCTCAAACTTTTTTTTTTGGGACAGAGTCTCAAGCTGTTGCCCTGGGTAGAGTGCTCTGGCATCACAGCTCACAGCAACCCCCAACTCCTGGGCTTGTGATTCTCTGCCTCAGCCTCCCAGGTATCTGGGACTCAGGCGCCTGCCACAACACCTGGCTATTTTTTGGTTGTAGTTGTCATTGTTTGGCAGACCTAGGCTGGATTCGAGCCCTCCAGCTCTGGTGTATGTAGCTAGTGCCTTAGCTGCTTGAGCTACAGGTGCTGAGCCAGACTTTTGAGCTCAAGTGATCTTCCCAGCTCAAATTCCAGAGGAGCTAGGACTATACTCACATGCCACCATACCCAGCTAATTTTTAAATTTTTTGTTAAGATTGGTCTCATCTGATCATTAACTCCTCCTGGCTTCAAGGAATACTCTTGCCTCAGCCTCCTAAGAGCATTAGCTTTGAAGTTTAAACCCAGAGTTTGCTACTTACTATCTTTGTGACCTTAGAGAAGTTATTTCATCTCCCTGAGTTTCAAACTTTGTCTCTAAAATGGGTATAATTACTACTACATTGGATTGTGAGGATTAAATTCTATAATATTTGTATTTAGTAAATTGTCTACAATGCAATAAGGGCTCAAATGCTTCTTACATATATTATTTTGAGGAGAAGTGTTTTGTAAGTAGGCTTTTTGTAGAACTGTTTTTAAATAGGTTCTTTAAAGAAATGTACTAAAGGAAAAATCTATAAGAATGAAACTAATGATCTTTTTAGTCACTAGATTCTGTTTTATATATTGGGCATATTAAACAGAAACAATTATGAATTTTAATCCTTCTAGCTGAACAGCAATAATTGAGTAGTGTTTCAATCTGGAGTTTATACTGCAGTGATTATTTTTTTGAGACAGAGTCTCAAGCTGTCACCCTGGGTAGAGTGCAGTGACATCACAGCTCACAACAACCTGCAACTCTTAGGCTTGAGCAGTTCTCTTGCCTCAGCCTCCCAAGTAGGTGAGAATACAGGCACTCACCACAGTGCCCAGCTATTTTTTTTTTCCAGTTGTAGTTGTCATTATTGTTTGGCAGGCCTGGGCTGGATTCGAACCCACCAGCTCCGGTGTATGCGGCTGGCTCGCTCCCTAGCCACTTGAGTTACAGGCACCAAGCCTGCAGCCATTATTATACCAATGTTAGGTAAATGTGGATAAATGTCTCCTAAGATGAGACTCTGACACCACGTTGTAATTTAACATTTAAAATACTGAATCAATCAGCTTTACGCCCAGAAACTGGTCATTCATTCTTTTTTGATTTGTAGAAAATAAGTTATGTGACTAAACACAAACAAATAAAAATACATTTATTTTTTAAGAAGAGTCTTGCAGGCTGGGCATGGTGGCTTACGCCTGCAATCCTAGCTCTGGGAGCCCAAGAGGGATGGATTGCTCTGAGCTCAGACCAGCCTGAGCAGAGCAAGACCCTGTCTCCACTAAAAACACCAAAAAAAAAAAAAAACCCAAAAACAACAAAACCGAGACAAGAGGATCACTTGAGCCCAAGAATTGGAGGTTGCTGTGAGCTATGATGTCGCCATGGCACTCTACCCAGGGTGACAGCTTGAGACTCTATCTCAAAAAAACAAAAAGAAAAAGAACATTGCATTGTTAATATCCTTTCCTAACATTCATCCTTATCAGCTTTTTGAAAATTGTTTCTGGGTCTTTCATCTAAAGAAGTACATGTTGACCAAAATCACATCATAATTTATTTCTACAACCCACTTGTAGAAAATAAATTTGATGTATTTTGTATTATCCTTGGAAAAATGAAAACATTTATTTAATGCTATAACCTTTCTAGAATGGTAACTGTAGGAAGACAAGTTGCTTCCTTGTTATTCAGTATTCTCAGTCACTGCGAACTAACTGGGTTTATACAGAAGAAGCTTCCCAAATCTCAATCTAATTGTTTTAAGTACAACAAAAAATGCAACTTTTATTGAGGTCAACATGTTCCTTTAGAAAGAATCATTGTATTTAGATTATATGTTTTAAAAGGTAGATTACAGGTCCTAAATGACATAAATTTCTAATGAGTTTGTCAGTCTCTGGTTCAGACAAAAAAGTTTGGCCTAAATAGGAATCAAGGTCTCAATGGACCTAATCTTGGCACTACTCTGAATTTACATTTGAACCCTAGAGAAAACTACTTAACTTCTTTGTGTCTTTATAGCTAAAATTTTCAATATCTATTTTCCTATTACAAGGGAAACTAGATTAAGGTTTGGTTAAAAATTAAACGCTAGGCAGGAAAGGTGGCTTATACCTATAATCCTAGTACTTTGGGAGGCTGAGGTGGGAGAACTGCTGGAGACCAGGAGTTCCAGAGCAGCCTTGAGCAATACAGTGAGACTCTGTCTCTACACAAAATAAAAATATCAACTAGGCGTAGTGATACCTACCTGTACTTCCAGTTACTAGAAAGGCCAAGACAAGAGGATTACTTAAATCCAGGAGTTTGAGGTTGCAGTGAGCTATGATGATACCACTGCACACTTTAGCTCAGGTAACAGAGTGAGAGACTGTCTCAAAAAAGCAAACAACGTCCCCCTCCCCCAAATTCTTGGCTTTTTAATAGTGCTCCCTGAGTGAAAAGGACATTATTAAAGAGAAAGATGGCAATTAACTTATTGGGCCAGGCTTAGCACTTTGGGAGAATGAGGTGGGAGGATTGCTGGAGGCCAGGAGTTCATGACAACTAGGCAGGTCAGTGAGATCCTGTACAAAATAAAAAAACTAACTTGACCTGGGGACAGGCAGGAGAATCCCCTGGAGCCTAGGCCTTCAAGGTTGCTGTAACAATATTTCTTCAGACAAGAATTGCCATGAGAATAAAAAACCACAGGATTCAAGGCAGCCTAACTGGGATCTGGGGGAGAATGTATAGCCCCACATTGCCTTTGTTATAAACAGTGTTCTTCTTTTGTGGAATTAATGTACACATTCAGGTTGAAGATCCATAACCAGTCACATAGTATTTCTGGGTAGGTACTATGCTTCATGCTATGGTACTCTTTTGAAAAAGAAATTATCAGATTTAAGTCTAAGGAAAATTAAAGTGTTTTATAGCTTTCATTCACTACAGCTGAGTTGTACTGTGCAGTCTCTGAAGTGTTAGCTAAAGGAAACTTGAACGTCAACCTCTTTACTTGGCTATCCTAAAGTAGACTCAGGTCCCTCAGTTTAATATGTTTCAGTAACTTGTCTGTCTTCCACCCACTTCTGTTTTACAAAAATAAGACAGAGGAGTAGGCCTATGGTTTGAGACTGGAAATTGAGGTTAAACTGTTGCTTTAGTTGGAAGAGAAGTTAAAATACAATTTTCTATTCATTTTAAAGTGAGTTCAAAGTGGTAAGTAGTTTTTCTTACCTCCCCTCCACCTCATTCTCCATAGGGAATCATTGGTAATCATTCATATATCCTTTAATAAATTATGTATCTATTGTACATTTTCATATTTTATGAACAAATAAGGTTGTAATAGACATAGGGTTTAGCACCTTGTTCCCCTTTAAAAATTAATTTTTATAAATGATACATGAATAATTATTTTAAAAATTACAACATTTTTTAAGTATAATAAAAATAACCTCTGGCACAACCTTTTACCCTGATCTTCTCACCCTACCCTTGTTCATGTCAAGATATGAGTACAAACTTGGTGAGATTTTCTCTATGATATATCTTAGAGATTTGTTAGATGTATTTTTTTTCTACTACACTGGATTTTGAGGATTCCTTTCTGCAACAAAAGACAGAAGTTAGATGTGTTTCTTTCTTTCTTTCTTTCTTTTCTTTTTTTTTTTTTTTTTTGAGACAGAGCCTCAAGCTGTCACCCTAGGTAGAGTGCCATGGCATTACAGCTCATAGCAACCTCCAACTCCTGGGCTCAAGTGAGTCTCCTGCCTCCGCCTCCCAGCTAGCTGGGACTACAGGTGCCCGCCACAACACCTGGCTATTTTTTGGTTGTAGCCGTCATTGTTGTTTGGCAGGCTTGGGCTGCATTGGAACCTGCCAGCTTAGATGTATGTCGCTGGTGCCTTAACCACTTGAGCCACAGGCACTGAGCCAGATGTGTTTCTTTTAACTGCTACATAGTATTCCGTTACATGAATGTGTTCCAGTTTTGTGGCTACTTTGCTATCAATGAGGTCTTAGGTTATTTCTCCTTTTTTTTGCAAACAAAAATGTAGCAGATGTCACTGTATATTGCATTCTTTGCTCATGTGAAAGTGTTTCTTTTGGTAAACAGAAACCTTGCAATTCCTGGGTCATAAGGGATACATTTTTAACATATTAGATACTGTCAGGTTATACATTGGTCTGTAATAAATGAAAACTTCTTTCTTCACATCTTCAACACTTGATGTTTACTGATCTTTTTTTTTTTCTTTTGAGACAGAGTCTCACTTTGTCTCCTTTGGTAGACATCACAGCAACCTCAAATTCTTGGGCTTTAGCGATTCTCTTGCCTCAGCTTCCTAAGTAGCAGGCACTACAGGCATCCCCACAAAGCCCAGCTATTTTTAGAGATAGAGTCTCGATTTTGTTTAGGCTGGTCTCGAACCTGTTAACTCAGGGCAGTCCCACTGCCTTGGCCTCCCAGAGTGCTAGGATTACAGGTGTGAGCCACTGTGCCCAGCACTGAACTAATTTCTTAAAGTCTGGATCCTTGGTCACTTGTGACCCTAAAATCTGTGTTCCATTAGCTTAGTGATGAACTAATGATTGCATAGAGATTTCTAAACACCTGAAATAAAAAATTCTCTCCGTCTTTCCAGAAGGGCTTTGTGTACCTATTGGGGCACACCTTCAATACTCAGCTAAGCAGATTACAACTCTGCTGGAGCCTTCACTTTGTGGTTCTGCAGAGAGTTTCAGTGGCGATCAGCCAAAGGTGGGAACTTAATGGCCTTGGCCTTCTAGGATCTAGGATGGTTCTTGAGCCATGTGCAGAACCCTAGGGTATGTGTGTGACCTTTTGGATTCCTAGGAACATGATTAGTCTGTTATTTACCACGTTTCCCTGAAAATAAGACCTACCCCAAAAATAAGCCCTAGCAGGATTTTTATGCATTTGTTAAATATAAGCCCTACCCCCAATAACAAGACCTAGTGATGCAGGTCTTGATAGGACCTAACCACGCCATGGATTTCGGTGCAGAGCAGTAAGGAAGACTGGAATACCTTTTATCTGCCACAGCTCCTTTCTCCTAGCCATTCGCGCTTGCACGGGTGCTTGTGTGGTAACCGCGGTCTCAGGCATCCTATTGTGTGCATGCGAACAGCTAGGGGAAAGGAGTTCACGTATCACTAGTGCCAACCTCACCAAGGTCGGCTCCCCTTGTCAGGTTCCAGAAGAAGATGACTTAACTATATTTGAATAAAAGTAGATTGTGTATTATACTTAATAAAAATAAGACATCCCCTGAAAATAAGCCCTAGTGTGTCTTCTTGAGAAAAAAATAAATATAAGACAGTGGCTTATTTTTGGGGAAACATGGTACTTCAACTGATCTGTCTCTCAGGCAGCAATGACTAAAACATTTTCCTATAAATATTTTTGACCAATGCAG
Organism: Galago senegalensis; assembly: GCA_963575145.1. Classification (NCBI taxonomy): domain Eukaryota; kingdom Metazoa; phylum Chordata; class Mammalia; order Primates; family Galagidae; genus Galago; species Galago senegalensis. The sequence goes on from CAUYTI010063251.1 coordinate 8,860, forward strand.
AGTAGCTGCTTTAGTGCTAGGCCTGTTTTGAGGCAACATAAACACAAGCCTTTTGAACTCATCTTGCATGGAGCCACCAGCTAGGTCAAAACAGATAATTACTGTCCTCCGCAATTGAAGTCTCTTGGTCCCTCACTTACCAGAGCTGTGGGATGTCATTTTTAAGGCTCTTGCTGAAAAGTTCCAAAAAATTTGATATTGCAAGATTTATTGTTTTATGGAAGAGTGAAATTTTTGAGTTTCTTATCCTGCCATTTTCTCTAAGTTACATTTAAGTTCACTTTTGATTCAGAGATTTCTAGGGAACTTCAATTCTAGGTACCTTATTTTAAGCTATTGCAGTTAAACTAAAAATGTGTACTTTCTCAATTTCCAATTTTTGTTCTGTAGAAGAGTAGCCACAACCAAAAGTTTGACCATGGGTTCTACTCACACCCAGTAGATAGCCATGGCATCACAGCTCACAGCAACATCAAACTCTTGGGCTTAAGAGATTCTCTTGCCTCAGCTTCCCAAGTAGCTGGGACTTCAGATGCCTGCCACAGTGCTCAGCTATTTTTTAGACACAGGGTCTCATTCTGGCTCAGGCTGGTCTTCAACTTGTCAGCTCAGGTGATCCACCCAACTTTTTTTTTTTTTTCTTGAGACAGAGCCTCAAACTATCCCTCTGGGTAGAGTGCTGTGGCATCACAGCTCACAGCAACCTCCAACTCCTGGGCTCAAGCAAGTCTCCTGCCTCAGCCTCCCAAGAAGCTGGGACCACAGGCACCCACCGTAACACCCGGCTATTTTTTGGTTGCTTGCAGCCATCATTATTGTTTTGGCGGGCCGGGCTGGATTTGAACCTGCCACCTTAGGTGTATATAGCTGGCGCCTTAAGCACTTGAGCCACAGGCGCCGAGCTGATCCACCCAACTTGGCCTCCAAAGTACTGGGATTATAGGCGTGAGCCACTGCGTCTAGCCCCTCCTTTTTTTGAGACCTAGTCTCACTGTCTGCCCTGGATAGAGTGCCATGGCATCCTAGGTCACATCAACCTCAAACTCTAGAGCTCAAGTGATCCCCTTGCCTCAGCCTCCCAAGTAGCTAGGACTACAGACACCTGCCATATTGCCCAGCTAGTTTTTCCTAATTTTAGTAGAGATGGAGTCTCACTCTTCCTCCGGCTGATATTGAACTCCTGAGCTCAGGTGATCCAACTTCCTCAGCCTCCTAGAGTGCTAGGATTATAGGCATGAACCACCATGCCTGGGTATAATTACTTTTGTTTATTGTTTATTTTTTTATTTTTATTACTTATTTATATTTTTTATAGAGACAGAGTCTTACTTTGTCGCCCTTGGTAGAGTGCTATGGCATCACAGATCACAGCAACCTCCAACACCTGAGCTTAGGTGATTCTCTTGCCTCAGCCTCCCAAGTAGCTGGGACAACAGGCACCCGCCGCAACACCCGGCTATTTTTTTGTTGCAGTTTGGCCAGGGCTGGGTTTGAACCTGCCACCTTGGGTGTATGGGGCTGGTACCCTTCCCACTGAGCTACAGGCTCCGCCCTGTGTGCTGTTTATTTTAGCTGACAAAGTCACTGATGATGGTTGACTAATTCTATGAGTATTGTCTTATTTGTTCTATTTTATAACAAAGTAACTTGAGATATCAGCTTAAATTCTGTCAATGTTATTTGAAGTCCTTGGTACATTTGAAGTCCTCAGTGTAAATGTAATTATTTTCAATTTTATGTTTAAAGGGTATATAATTAATTAGCTTTCAAAAATCCTAGAGAATACATACAAAAACCAGAAATGGTGATAACCCAACATATTACAGAGGAAATTTGTCACAGAAAAATAGAATCTTTGTTTTAAGAGTAGTTAGAATCTAGCAATATTGATGCATAGTTGCCCTCTGTGACTTTAGAATATTACCTGGAATACCAAAAAACCCATAAAGTCCTCATTTTTAGTTAAAAAACATTTAAACCTTTGATCAATCAATCCAACAATAGGTTTAGAGGTACATGAACACAGTAATACAAAATTTAAGCTCTATTAATAGAACTGTAAGCAACATGCTGTGGATTCTAGGGAAGTACCAATCGTACCTACATAGAGAATATTGGGATTTCTCAAGTAAAGCATCCCTGATCTTTTTTTTTTTTTTTTGAGACAAAGTCTCACTTTATCACTCTCAGTAGAGGGCCGAGGCGTCACAGCTCACAGCAACCTCCAACTCCTGGGCTTAGGCAATTCTCTTGCCTCAGCTTCCCAAGTAGCTGGGACTACAGGCACCTGCCAGAATGCCCGGCTATTTTGTTGTTGTTGTTGCAACTTGGCCAGGGCTGGGCTCAAACCTGCCACCCTGGATATATGGGGCCGGTGCCCTACCCACTGAGCACAGGTGCCACCCCATCCCTCATCTTTGCTGAAGTTCTGGAAAAGTGGAAAAACAGGAGTGGCAGATAGGGTCCAAAATATCAGCTGTACTATTAATAGAAATGGGATTGGAAGATAATGCGTTTCAAATGTGTGAACCAAATTGTGTCTCTTAAGTAGTCTATAAGGTAGATCCACCTGGTCCAAGCAGTACTATATTGAATTAAGATTTCCTGTCTAGAGTAGAGCCTAACCCTGAAGAACTAGATGAGGGAAGGGGCTTAGAGCTCCATTAAGTAGAAGAAGTAGAAAGCATCTCTTCAGAAAAGATGGAAACACAGAGCCGCGCCAAGTTGTGCTTCATTCTTCCACGTTTTAACAATCTGATATATCTCTATAAGTAAAGAAGTACAGAGAAGCCCAGGAGAAAACTCTTCATCACATAAACCAGGAATAGGGAAGAGCCATTCACTGCTAACAAAGAGAGAGTTGGAGAAGATAATCATGGAGGATTTGACTTCAGCTGTATATTTGAAAATGGATAGATTTCTAGATAGAAGGTACAGAGCCACAGAGTTGAAAAAATATAAACTGTGTTTGAAAAACATGAAGTAGTATCATTTATTTTCTTATTTTAGATTAATGTGAGGGTACAAATGATAAGGTTATGGTGTCACATTTGTTAGGTAAGGTCCCAGATGTAGTTGGGCTTCTCATCAGAGGTGTGCCATATACCCTTACATTGTGCCCATTAGGTGAGAGCCCACCAATCCCCTCCGACTTGAATTGAGTTTTTCTCTTATGTGGGCGTGTGTTAGTTCATGTGTTGGCTTCATATTAGAAGTCTTATTTAGGCTCGGCGCCTGTGGCTCAAGTGGCTATGCCAGCCACATACACCTAAGGTGGCAGGTTCACATCCAGCCCGGACTCGCCAAACAACAATAATGGCTGCAACCAAAAAATAGCCGGGCGTTGTGGCGGGCGCCTGTGGTCCCAGGTACTTGGGAGGAGGAGGCAGGAGACTCGCTTGAACCCAGGAGTTGGAGGTTGCTGTGAGCAGTGAAGCCATAGCACTCTACCCAGGGGGACAGCTTGAGGCTCTGTCTCAAAAAAAAAAAAGAAGTCTTATTTAACTGAGTATTTAAGTTCTTTTTGATTTTAATTTTTTAGCGTTTAAGTTCTTGATTTCAATTGTGTTATCTTTTGGGAGTTAATAATCAAACAAACATTGAGCCCTTGAACAGTATTTGGCTCATTTTCAAGATTGTTTGATTTAAAAGATTACCGAAATCTTTCCTTTCTGGTTTCAAGACAGCAAAATAAAATTATTTCTAGGCTCTTTTGAAAATCACCTAAAAATAGGAATATAAACTTCATCTATGAAACAATGAGACATCTGTAATCTTTCTTATAAGGGAAAAGGGAAAACAGAAAGAGATAGTGACTTAGAGGAGAGGAAAGTCAATCCAAGTGTCTGTAAGAGAAAAAAAAGTGGCAGCAGCAGGGAGTCTGCAGAACTGCTGAACAGCTCAGAATATGGAGGCTCTACACACCACAGAAGGCAGATATAAGAATGCTGAGTACAGGGTTGTGTCTGAGAGTTCATAATGGGAGATAGACCTCCCCTTCAGTACTCTCCCTTATAGCCCTGAGTGGTTGGGCCACTACTGTTTGCCTTATAGAAGTCAGATTTGTTCTCTGGAGGAATTGATTGAGGAGTTCAGGGCCTACGACTCCAAGCCTGCAGGAAGATGGGGCAAGGATCCCAGACAGAAAACAAAAGGCAGGAGCCAATTAAGTGAAACATGTATACAGTAAATAATGGAGCTCCAAGCCCTTTCCTTCACCTAGTACTAGAACATCTGCAGCTGGGTAAAAGATTAGAGGAGCTTCCTCTGCAATAAGAAAATGGCTCCAGAGGAAGGATAGCTGTATTCTAAAAATTTTATTGATGCATCAGTAGGCTTGCGTCTATAAGTATGTTTCTTAAACAAACGTAAGAATGTTTTTCATATTTTTTATGGCCTCATAAAGTCATTCACAACCAAATTTTTTTTTTTTAATGAGACAGACTCTTAACTTTGTTGCCCTTGGTAGAGTGCTGTGACATCATAGCTCACAGCAACCTCAAACTCCTGGGCTCAAATGATCCTGTTGCCTGAGCCTTTCTAGTAGCTGGGACTACAGGCGCCTTCCACGAGGCCCAGGTAGTTTTTAGCGATGGGGTCTCTCTCTTGCTCAGGCTGGTCTCAAACTCCTGAGCGCAAGCAGTTTGCCTGTCTCGACCTCCCAGAGTGCTAGGATTACAGATACGAGCCATTGCGTTCAGCCTTAAAGATAATTGTAATGTTCTTCCATTCTAGAGTTTGAATATATCTCGTACTCTAACCATTTTTAAGACTTAATTTTAGATTATCTCACTATCCTGGCATCTATCCTGTACCTTGGTATTTAGTTACCTTTCTCAAATGTTTCATTGATGTATCTTAAAAGTGTAGCTTGTTGTTCCAGCAAGTCACATAACATTAACTGACTTAAGATAAAACCAAAACTACCTAAGTTTTTTTGTTAAGAACCTAGTTTACTGTTTTGCATTTATGTAACTGGTAATTGTTTAATCCAAAACGGGTAATTATTTAATCCAAATGTGAGATTTTAAAATTTACTTCTGTTCAGTTTCCTCTTGATAACATCCTTGTCACATCATTTAAAATCCTAATTCTATTATTGAGGGCATTATTTATTTATTTAAACTTTATTCAAACTAACATGAGGGTGCAATATTTAGGTTACATTGTTCTCACTTCCAGGATAAAGTTCCATTTGTAGAAATCCTCGGCTCGGTGCCTGTGGCTCAAGTGGCTAAGTTGCCAGCCACATACACCTAATGTGGCGAGTTTGAATCCAGCCCAGGCCTGCCAAACAACAATGCTAACTGCAACCAAAAAATAGCCAGGCATTATGGCCGGCACCTATGGTCCCAGCTACTTGGGAGGCTGAGGCAGGAGACTCACTTGAGCCCAGGAGTTGGAGGTTGCTGTGAGCTGTGATGCCATGGCACTCTACCCAGGGGGACAGCTTGAGGCTCTTTCTAAAAAAAAAAAAAAAAAAAAAAGATTTCTTCTTTGACCCCTATATTAGTTATAGTCATGTTATTTAATCTCCATGTATTTTGAAATTTTCCAGCTATCCTTCTGTTATTAACTTCTAGTTTAATTCTTCTGTGGTGTGATA
>CAUYTI010063252.1:0-13416 GCA_963575145.1 Galago senegalensis
TGCACAGCTCCTTCCGTCCCCCCTCTCTGCACAGCTCCCCCTCCCCCCTGCACATCTCCTCCCGCCCCCCTCTCTGCACAGCTCCCCCTCCCCCCTCTCTGCACAGCTCCACCCTTCTTGCTTCAGGTAGTGCAGCTCCCAGAATGCCATCTTTGTTCTTGTGGGACCTTGGTGAAGACCCCGGAAGCTTCTGGAATCCTTCCCATTCTTCTAAGACTATATTATGGGTTAAATTGTGTCCCACAAAATGCATATGTTCAAGCCCTAACCCCCAGCACATCAGAATGTGACCTAATTTGGGACAAAGGTTTTTTTTTGTTTGTTTTGAGACAGAGTCTCACTTTGTCGCTCTTGGTAGAGTGCTGTGCCATCATAGCTCACAGCAAGCTCAAACTGTTGAGCTCAAGAGATCCTCTTGCCTCAGCCTCCCAAGTAGTTGGGACTACAGGCTCCCACCACAATGCCTGGCTATTTTTAGAGATGGGGTCCTACTGTTGCTCAGGCTGGTCTCAAACTCCTGAGCTCAACAATCCACCCTCCTCAGCCTCCCAGAGTGTTAGGATTACAGGTGTGCAGCATTGCACCCAGCTTGGGACAGGGTTTGGTTTTATTTTATTTTATTTTATTTATTTTAGACAGAGTCTCAAGCTATCCCCCTGGGTAGAGTGCCATGACATCACAGCTCACAGAAACCTCCAACTCTTGGGCTCCAGTGATCCTCTTGCCTCAGTTTTTCTATTTTAGTAGAGACAGGGTCTTGTTCTTGCTCAGGCTGGTCTCGAACTCATCAGCTCAAGCAATCCACCTGCCTCAGCCTCCCAGAGTGCTAGAATTACAGGCATGAGCTACCACACCTGGTGCAGACAAAGTCTTTTAAAAGTGATTAAGTTAGAATGAAATCTTTAGGGAAAACCCCCATCCTACATGATCAGTGTCTTTATAAGAAGAGATTTAGGACACAGGCAGGGACAGATGGAGGGCCATGAGAGGACACAGGGAGAAGGTGGGCATCTACAAGCCAAGAGAGAGGCCTCGGGAGGAACCAGCTCTGCGGCACCCTGACCTCAGACTCCGGCCCCAGAATGGGCGATGGTGAGCGTCTGTCTGGGCTGAAGCTACCTGGCCTGTGGTTGTTCATCACAGCAACCCTAGTGAAGGAATACCAGGGCTGTCCTCATAATTGCACAGCGTGAGCAGAGCACTTAAATGCTTGCACATCCGTGGCACCCATGGCTCAGTGGGTAGGGTGCCACCAACATACACTGAGGGTGGTCGGTTTGAACTGGCCCTGGCCTGCTAAACAACAATGACAACTGAAACAAACAAAACAAAACAAAACAAACAAACAAAAAATATATATATATAGCTGGGCATGGTGGCCAGCACCTGTAGTCCCATCTATTTGGAAGGTCGAAGCAAGAGAATCACTTAAGCCTAAGAGTCTGAGGCTGCTGTGAGTTGTGACGCCACAGCACTCTACCAAGGGTGACACAGTGAAACTATCTCAAAAAAAAAGAGCTTCCACGAAGTCAGATTTGCAAGATGACTGCCACCTTGCACCAAGGACGGCTAATGGTCCAGTTGGACATTAAGAAGAAGCACACTGCACACACAGTGAACCCCAGTACCCCAACAGACCTCACAGATCCTCCACATCAGGTGTGGCATAGGCAGTGTCCCTCTCCCCAGTAGCAGTCTCCCCATCAGCTAGGAATCGTGCAGTTTCGTGGTAAGCTCCACTAGCCTGCTCCTCATCTGGGGTCGTGGACCTCCTGTTAGAGGGCTTGCTGCAGGCTCGGTGGGGCTCAGGTCACCAGCAGTCTGTGTCTCCCTGTCTCTTTGCTTTGACTTCCTTTGTTAACTCCTAGTCAGGCAGACTGCAGGCCTGTGCAGGCAAGTGTGCCACTGTCACCTCTGGTCCTCTGTTCCCCCCCAACACCCCAGAAACATGGGGGCCAGGATTATAACAACCAGCCCAACTGAAGCCACATGCCCACTCCTGAGACAGTGGCCTTGGAAAGGACTGGAATACACTGTGGATGGCTGGGGCCAAATGTCACCCTGTGGAACCCTGCCTGAAAGCCAACCATAAGGAGAAACCCAGGTGGTCTTCTCAGAGGAAGAGTGAATTCATACCGGGAGGGAAAAATCACCAGATTTCCCTACTGGGGTTGCCTGAAGGACCTGGGTCTCCAAGGACCTGCCTCATCAGCATCTCAGTATCTTCTCAGCTCTTCTGTTACCACCACCTGGTGTCAGCGTGCTTCCTGCTCTCCCATGCCTACTCCTTCTCCAGCTGTGGGCCAAGACAGTGGGAGCTCATACCCCTACTCACCAGCCAACTCATGGCCTCAGGATACTGAGCCCTGGTATAATAGTTTCCTCTGGTTGCTTTAATAAAGGACCTCAACGTCAGTGGCTCAGAACTACACAATTTATTATCTTACAGTCCTGGTGGTCAGAAGTCTAAAGCGGGTCTTTAGGGCTAAAATCAGAGGCTCTAGGGGAGCATCCATCCATTTTTAGGCACCTATAGTCCCAGCTACTCAGGAGGCTAAGGCAAGAGGATCACTTGAACCCAAGAGTTTGAGGTTGCTGTGAGCTATGATGCCACAGCACTGTACCCATAGGGACAAAGTGAGACTCTGTCTCAAAAAAAAAAAAAATACATACACACATACATATATGTACACACACACACACACACACACATGCATGCGCGCACGCACACTTTCCTCACCCTGCAAGGGTAGACAGCTATCAGGGAAATCTCCCCCCACTGGCCATGCTGCTCACCTACTTCTTTGTGGGCAGTCAGAGAGGCAGAGGCTGTAGGAACCCTGGGGCTGGGCTCTGCCCAGCACTGGGGGAGGAGCCTGGGCTGCAGGGAAGGGAAACCCCCCCAACAGGCACCACTGAGGCAAAATGTGTGGGCAGCACCTCTGACACCGTGGCCCTGAGCTGCCCACCTTTGCCCTCTGCCTAGGCCTGAGCCTGATGCTGGCCGTGCACAGCCCTGCCCCTGGGCTCCCTGCCCTCTCCTGATCCCAGTGTCCAGAGTCACTGAACTAACAAGCAGCCAGTGCAGGCCTGGCACCGAGAAGACCCAGCAAGAAGCATGAGCTATTCAGGAGACACTCTTGTCCTCAATAGGCACCAGGCCCCACTGTCAATGAGACACAAGTCCCAGGGGGCACCCAGGGGAGAGGTTGGGGACTCAGAGGGGAAGCTCAGAGCTCAGGTAAGGGAGGTTATCAACCAGTACAGAGAGTCACTATCTCAGTGGCCTCCAGGACCCTCCTGGATATGTGGCAGCTGAATGTCAGCATGGGTGATGGGTCAAGAGCTGGCAGGCTGTGCTGTGCCATCTGAGCAACACAGATGGCCCTGCACATGGAAGTGTGAAGGGGTGGGGGGAGGGCCCGGGCAGGGCAAGGCTGTCCCAGCCACTTCTCCCAGACTTGAATGGCAGCCGAGGAAGGCAGGATGAGATCTGGAGGGCTGGCCAGGGTCCGGAACAGGTTGGGGAGGCGGAGGGGGCCACGTGATCCATTAGGGGCAGGGGAGCCTGAGGGGCTATATGATACATTAGGGACACAGGTCTCTGTGCCAGCCCTGTTCACCAAGGACAGGGTAGACCAGGAACAGGACAGTTAGGGGGCACAGCCCCCAAGTGATTGCCACCCTCCCAAGTGCCCCACAGGAGATACATCCTCATCCCAGTGGGCACCCAGCACCCTGCATAGACCATGCATATAGCAGCCGTCTACTGCAGGCTTGATCAAGTATGAACAGCACGCCCTGGCATCTGGCCTCACAGCTCACAGCCCTCTTGTATTTGCAGCCCTTTCTGCCTCCTGCCAGGACTCCCGACAGCAGTGATGGTGCCCAGAGTCTTCCCTCTGCCCCATCTCCTAATTGCCCCTGCACACTCACTCTAGTCCACCTGCCCCAGGACCTTTGCACATGCTGACCCCTCTGCCAGATACTCCTCCCCAGTAGTATGCAGAGCTCTGTCCCTGTCTTCAGGCCACTGCTCAAATGTCACCTGTTTAGAGAGAGCTTTCCTGACCATCTTTTATGGAATAATTTAAAAAACACACACACACATACACACACACACACGCCCCTGGATTCACCCACCTTGCTTCTTTCCCCCAGTGCATTGCCACTGTCTGATATGTCATATGTCCACCACGAGGGAAGGGACCATGTCTGTTTTGGTCACTGCTGTACCCTAGGCCGAGGACAAGGCCCAGCACAGAGAGGTGCTCAGGACATCTTTGTCCCACCTCCAAGCTGTCATTGTGGGTTCAGGTGAGAAAGGGGACAGCAGCCACAGGGCGAGGTTAGTAGTAACCCGGGTGGTTCAGGTCCACACTGGTCTCCAGGAAGGCCCCCCTTGAACACCATCAGCCCAGAGGGCCTCCCCAGACCTGGGCAGGAACACCAGTGTTTGTGGGGGTGACTGGGAATGCAGGTGGGTAACAGCTGTCTGCCTGTGGCAGAGACCCACCTCAGCTGGCACTGGCCGAGGTCTTCAGCTGCTCATGCGGCCATGGCTTTCTCTCCCCTGGAGAGAAAACTCCTAAGAGGAGGCCTGGCTCTGACTTTGCCCAAGGCTGATGACAGAGACTATAGTCCATCCACAAAATCCACTTTATTTATTTTGAGGCTATGTTACTAGGAGCATACGAATATATTCTAGAATTATAGCTGGGGGCAGTGGCTCCTGCCTGTAATCTCAGCACTCTAAGAGAACAAGGCGGGAAGCTCGCTTGAGCTCAGGAGTTCGAGGTCAGCCTGAGGAAGAGCAGGACTCCATCTCTACTAAAAAAAGAAAAATAGAAAAAGTAGCAGGGCAACATGGGTGTTTGTGCCACTGGCATATGTCACAAAATATTATTCTTCTTTTGGCTGTGTGTGGTGGCTTATGCCTGTAATCCTAGCACTCTGGGAGGCCAAGCTAGGTGGATTGCCTGAGCTCAGGAGTTTGAGACCAGCTTAAGCAAGATTGAGACCTTTTCTCTTAAAACAAACAAACAAACAAAAAAACCAAGTTTGTGGTGGGCGTCTGTAGTCCCAGCTACCAGGGAGGCTGAGGCAAGAGGATCACTTTGAGCCCAAGAGTTTGAGGTTGCTGTGAGCTATGATGTCATGTCACTCTACCCAGGGTGACAGAGTGGGACTCTGTCTCAAAAAATAAAAGTATTATTCTTCTTTTGATTTTTTTCCCAACCCTTTGAGGTTGTAACGCTCATTCTTAGCTTGCGGACCAACCTGGGCCTGGGAAGCACCGTCTGCCACACCCCAGTCCAAGGGACAAACATTTGGAAAATTGTTTGCTAAGTACAAACATGGCACATACCCTGTGTGTCCCGCTGGTTTTCACGGAAGGGGTCAAAAGTGTTCCCGTGTGCTTTTTCCTATTTGTCACACCAGCCCTGTCAGCTCCTCTGGCCAGAGAGCCCGTAATAGAGACAGTGGTCCAGCAATAGCTGGCAAGTCACCTGTTTTCTCACCTGAAAAATGGAGATAGCAATCATATCTCCCTCGAGGGGAGAGCAAGGGACAAAAGAGACAAGGGTCACCAAGAACTTGGTGCGGAGGGCAGAGGCTAGAACTGTGTGCGCTCGCCAGGAAGCCCAGAGCACACAGCGAGTCACCACCCGACTCAGCAATTCCACTGCTGGGTGAACAACTGGCACACGTAAGAGGACGTCCACATAAAAGCTGCACACAGATGCTCACAGCAGCATCCTCGTGATAGCCGAGAAGTGGAAGATCTGAATGCCCATCCTGCGCAGATGGACAAAGTGCAGCCCGCTCACACGAGGCAAGTGATTCTGCCATAAAAGGAATGGCGGGCACGCTGGCGCAGGCTGCAGCTTGGGTGACTTTGACTGCTCCGTGAAAGAAGCAGACACAAAAGGTCATGTGTGTGAGTCCACTTACAGCAGAACCTCAGTAAGTTGACCCCTCAAAGGGGGGTAACAAACTGCTCAACGCATGGAGGTGGTCGCCATAAGGAACGAGGCCTGCTGTACTGGTATGTACGTGTAGTGCATGTCCAGTCTGTGAGAATTAGGGTAACTGAAGGAGGAGGTCAGTGTAGGGAGGTGGTCAGCTATGAAGGTTCTACTGGATATGAAATATCCAGAACAGGCTCGGCGCCTATAGCTCAACCGGCTAAGGCGCCAGCCACGTACACCTAAGGTGGAGGGTTCGAATCCCCAGCCCAGACCCGCCAAACAACAATGACGGCTGCAACGAAAGAATGGCCGGGTGTTGTGGTGGGCGCCTGTGGTCCCAGCTGCTTGGGAGGCAGAGGCAGGAGACTCGCTTGAGCCCAGGAGTTGGAGGTTGCTGTGAGCTGTAATGCCATGGCACTCTACCCAGGGGGACAGCTTGAGGCTCTGTCTCAAAAAAAAAAAAAAGAAATATCCAGAACAGCTGAATTTACTGAGAAAGTAAACTAGTGGCTGCCAGGGGCTAGAGAAATAAGGAATGGGGAGTGACTGACTGTTAATGGGCATAGAGTTTCCTTCTGGAGGATTGAAAATGTTTTGGAATTATTTAGAGATGATGGTTGCACAATATTGTGAATATACTAAAAGCTACTGAGTTATTCACTTTTATAAGGTTAATTTACATTATGTGAATTTTATCTCAACACCAATAATGAAAAAAAAAACAACGTCCAAATGAGGGGGCTGGCCTGGGGGCGGGTCTGGCAGCTGCAGGGTGCCATCAAGAACTGGTCCCTTCTATGCTGTTTTGTCCTCAGGGTGCTGGCTTTTGTCCATGGTGTATTCATAGTCACAAAACAGCTACAGGGGTCTAACATCATGTCTCCACACACATGCACTCAAAGGCTGGAAGCATCTGGAAGGCTAGGGTAACAAGAGCACCCCTCAAATGACTCTCCTTTTAGGAGGAAGGAATATTTTTTCCCGAGGCCCCAAGATGACCTCCTCTCCTCGGTTCACTGCACAGAACCAGGTTTTGAGCCCCCTGGTCCCCACCCCTAGAACAAGCACCAGTCATGACTGGCTTAAACTACTGAAAACCCAGCCCCTAAAGCCACACATCACACTTGGAGCCACAGCCAAGTTCTCCTAGCTGGGCTGATGTTGCCAGGTATGTACCCCAGCAGCCAAGGCACAGAATGTACTGGATACTGTAACATTCCACTTCCCCATCAGATAAACACATCCTGCTACCTGCCACCAGACAGACCTGGGCCTGGGAAAGGAAGAGCTTGGGCCTGTCCAGCCAACTTGAGGAGGGCCAGGCCCAGGGCAGCTCCTACCTCTGCTGCAAGGAGGTAAAGGAGTGGGGTGGGGGGTCCCCAGGGAGTCAACAGAACACATCGCTGCAGATGCCGATCAGCCTAACATCACTAGAAGATCCAGAATTCTCCATACACACATATTTCCAATCTGGGCCGCATATGTGCCTTTTACAAGAAAGAAATACAATTATTATAATTAAGAACGTTCGGGCAGCTGCCTGAGCCATTAAGTCACCCTGCTCCCAAGCCAGAAGCATGGAGATAGGCCCAGCCTCTCACCCTGTGGGGGGTCAGGCAGTAAGTTCTGACGATTTTGCTCAGGGACATTCAGCAGACATGCCCCCTGCATCTCCCCTGGCCCCGCCACCTCCTTTTCAGGCTCTTGTGATGGCTCCTGGTAGGTTTCCCTTGGTGACAATTGTCCACTTCAGACACAGGGATTTTTAAATCGGGCCCATCTCTCCCTCTTCACTGCCCACCTCCCACTCCTCATCTGTGGAGTGACCCAGGCAGAGGCCCCTGTCACAAAGGGCCAAGGCTGGAGAAAGAGCGTGTGGGACGTCAGCCCCATCGGGAATCCCAAGTTCCATCCTGTCCTCAGAGCTTTCCACAATGAGCAGCTGTGACACCATTGGCTGCCTAACTGGGAAACCAGTAGGAATTGTCCCATTCTGATTGCAGAGCCCAAGCTCACCTTTAAATAAAATGTTAAAAATGAAAAAAAAATTTTTTTAAAAGTACAAATGAAAGAACATGCACCACACCAAATCCCAAAGATTAGGAGCACTTACAACGTGGCTGAGCGCCTCACCACCTCTCCTGTGCATGTGTGTGTGTGTGTTCCACGTCAGTTAGAGCCTACTGATGCCTTAGGGTTTTTTTATTATTAAACGCTAATATTAAATGATTATGTAATCTAATGAGATTATAAATAATTCTACTGGTTGATGTTTACAAAGTATCTGCAAGAAGAAGAACCTTTGAGCCAGGTGCAGCGGCTCCCGCCTGCAACCCAGCACTCTGGGAGGCCAAGGCGGTTGGATTGTCTGAGTTCAGGAGTTCGAGACCAGCCTGAGCAAGAGTGAGACCCCCCGCCTCTACTAAAAATAGAAAAATTAGCTGGGTGTTGTGTCAGGCACCTGTCGTCCCAGCTACTCAGGAGGCTAAGGCAGAAGGATCGCTTGAGCCCAAGAATTTGAGGTTGCTGTGAGCTGTGACACCATGGCATTCTACCAACAGTGACAAAGTGAGACTCTGTCTCAAAATTTAAAAAAAAAGAGAAGAAGAATCTTTATGTAAGATCGGACAATTGAGCTGGAGGATTCATCCTAGAAAAACTGCTATGTACCTCATTGGTGAATATCACTGTGGTCACCTCCGAAGTGGTCACCCAGGCATCTAGTGACCACAGTGGGGACCATGCTGCCACCTTAAGCTGCCATCTCCGAGAGGAAGGGCTGCTCCCAGCCCATGGTGGGCAGCCCACGGTCCCAGGCCCGCGAGGCCCAGTCTCTGACAGAAACAAGCACACAGGTGGCAGACATCTGAAGGAGCGTCGAGGGCTAAGGCAGGCGGCCGCTGTCTGGAACCTCACGTAAAGAGAGCGTCAGACAAACAGCAGCGACCCACGGAGGGGAAGGAAAAGCCGGCCTGGTGTGAACTGTTAACACCCAAACAGAACAGTTGGGAAATAAGGCCGAGGAACTGTTCATGGAAAGAAAGCAAAAGACAGAGAAAGAGAAAACAAAATTAGGAAATGGTTGAGATTTGCCATACAAAGGAGAGGAGGAGGAAGGAGAGAGGAGAGAAATCAAGGAGAAAAAACCCAGAGAAGAGTCCACAAGGGCAGTTCACTGCCGCAGCTGCTGGCGCTTGGTTGCACACCAGCCCAACACTGACTAGAAGCTTCCATGAGGGGGGCCCTGTGTGGGTCACGCAGGGAATGAGACCAGTGCAGACCTGCCCTGTGGGACTCAGACACACATTTTTGGTATCAAGACCCACAGGTAGAAACGAGTTTGTATCACAACTCAGTAGGCGCGTATGCAACCAGACGACGTCCCGTCCCTCAGGGCTGCCTCCAGCTCTGTGTGGCCCACGCTGGCGGCTCCTGTTCTACCCCAGTCTGCTTTATTTCATCTCACTTTTGTTACATTGGTCCCAACTCCTATCCTGAACCTGGACACACAGCCCACCAAGGGTTGCCACCTGCTGCTAGGAAACATGAGGCTGGCTGGCCGGAGGAGACTGTGACGGGGTGATAAGTCTTCTTCCTTCCACTTGCTACGGTGCAAACTTCCCCGGAACTCCTCCAGCCTTCCTTTCACAGCAAGGGACAGATGTGTCTTCTGTCTCGGTGGAAGGGTGTGGTACGAGGAGCACGGACCTCCCTTCCCAGGAGGCCTCTGACTGCTTCTTGCAAGTCGCTCATGGCGGTGAGCACCTCAGCAGGCACCTGGAGCAGAGGGGGTTTAACACAGACATTGGTCAAAGAGAGAACATTATCCTTCCCTTAGGACTGGGAGGGTGGAAGGGGACAGAGTGGTTTCTAGAACTCAGGGGCTCAAAGGACAGATGTCAGAGGAGAACCGCTGAGGCCTCTGAGAAGGCAGGAGAGGTTGGTTCCAGAAGCACCATGAGACAGACGCCTGCAACAGAAGCTGACTGCCACCTGGAGGGACACTGTGGGGACAGAAAGATGCAGGGCCAACGTCCCCCCTCCCATCGCCAACCTCCCTGGGGAGATGGGCTGGAGCCTGAGCGTGTGCACAGCACGGAGATCAGAAACGCGGGCCTGGAGCAGGAGGGCCGGGAGAGGCCACCATCCACGGTGAAGGTGGGTCTAGTGAGAGGTGACAGTGCTGGCTCCAGGAGCAGGTGAGGGTCTGCAGCAGGGCAGGAGCTGAGGTGAAGGGACACCGGCAGGTGTCTGGCATGTTTTGAAGGCAGAAGGGGTGCAGGTAAAAGAAAGAGGGGTGCACAGGTTGACACCACGAACCCGAGGAAGAACAGCCTGGAAGACGACTGTAGACTGGGGAGGGGCATCCCCAACATGGTGCCTCAAAACAACAGGGACTTTCTCTTGAGGTGAAGGCTCTAGAGGAGAATCTCCTCTTGCCTCTTCCAACTTCTGGGCTCCACAGTCCTAGCCCACTCCCAGAGGGATCCCCTGAGGTACTAGGTTGTGGCCACATCACCCGAGTCCCTGCCTCTATCTCCATGTGGCTTCCCTCTCCTCAGGTGTCTCTCCCCTGTGTGTCTCATAAGGACACTTGTCATTAGATTTAAGGCCCACTCAGGAAATCCAGGATGAGCTCATCTCAAGAATCATTGCTTAATTAAATCTTCAAAAACCCCTTTCCCAAACGGAGTCGCGTACATGGGTTCTGGGGTTACGATAGGGACAAATCTTTCAGAAGGGGCATCACCCAGTCCAGTACAGGGGGGAAGACCAGGTGCTCAGCTTTGGAGGGGCTATGACACACCTCAGTGGAAACCAGAGTGGCTTTGTGGGGTGAGAAGTCAAGGCTGAGGATGGCTGCTGGCAAGTGGTCAGCACAGAACACAGAATGGGTACCTGAAGCCAGGAGGCTGGGTGAGCCTGAGGCCATGTCCAGGACTCAGGTACAAGTCCCAGGGTGGGCACCCAGGAAGGCCAAGCACAAACCTGGTCTTGGCAGGAGGCCTGAGTCGGCCTGAGCCCTGGGTTGGTCCCATCTTGAGGCAAGTAATGGCCTCTGAAATCTCCCTCCCAATCTGCTCTGCCCAAATTCCTGAGCTGAAGAAGCCGCCAGCTTGATGCACAGCTACTCTGCCCCATAGAGTTTGGGTGTATTATGTAGCTATAGTAACTGAGACAGCCTTTTTACCCGTCTGATGAATCAGAAAACCCTGCCCTGCATCTAGTTCCAGAGTGTGAGCCTCGCTCAGTTCCCACCCCAGAATTGGCCCTCTGCGTCCCTGATACCCACAGGAAAAAGGCCCCAGGCCATGCTTGCTCCTGGCCAGACCAGGGGCCTGGCAAGTCTGCCGCCGCCCCGCGTTGCTTGGGCTGCCCTATTTCTGTCTGTACTTTAGATGTTGGGGGTGTTTATCTTTTCTTGAGCACAGCTTTATGTTTTCAAAACTCCTTTTCTGCTTGGTATCTATAATACCGTGGTTATGGTGCTAGTCACATACACCAAAGGTAGTGGGTTCGAGCCCAAAGTGGGCCAGCTAAGTAACAATGACAACTGCAACAAAAAATAGCCAGGTGTTGTGGTAGGCACCTATAGTCCCAGCTACTTGGGAGGCTGAAGCAAGAGAATCACTTAAGCCCAAGAGTTTGAGGTTGCTGTGAGCTGTGACGCCACAGCACTCTACCGAGGGTGACATAATAAGACTCTGTCTCAAAAAAAAACCCTCCTTTTCCACTTTTTACATGACTGCTGAGAGCTGGATCAGAGACGGGGTGAGCCTCTAAGCATGAACTTGCAACATTGTCCTGACCAGAAGTCTCATTTCTCTGCCTCCTACAAAAGGGGCCACTCCATGATGGGGGTGGGGGCTCCCCAGGGGTCCTGTAGTATTGGACATAAGGATAGACATATAGATCAATGGCACAGAACTGGGAATCCAGAAATAAGCCCCTACATCTACACTCAAGTCATATTTAACAAGATGCCAAGACAATTCAATGGGGAAAGGATAGTCTTTTCAACAAATGATGCCAGGAAAACCAGAGATCTACATGAAAATTAAAAAAAAAAAAAGATCCTTGTTAGTATAGAGGTGAGTTAAAGAAAAGAAAAAGAAAAATACTGGCTCGGCGCCTGTGGCTCAATCGGCTAAGGCGCCGCCACATACACTTAAGGTGGCAGGTTCAAATCCCCAGCCCGGGCTCGCCAAACAACAATGATGGCTGCAACCAAAAAAAAAATGGCCAGGCGTTGTGGCGGGCGCCTGTAGTCCCAGCTACTTGGGAGGCTGAGGCAGGAGACTCGCTTGAGCCCAGGAGTTGAAGGTTGCTGTGAGCGTGATGCCATGGCACTCTATCCAGGAGGATAGCTTGAGGCTCCGTCTCAAAAATAAAAAAAAAAAGAAAAATACTTAGACCCTTACCTTACACCATACATAAGTGAACTCAAAATGGACCTCAGACTTGAATATAAGAGCTAAACCTATAAAATACATAAAAGTAAAACATAGGAAAAAAACCTTTGTGATCTTAAGTTATGTAAAGAGATCTTAGACACAACCCCAAAGCCATAAAAGAAAAAAGTTAATGTCCCAGCACAGTGGCTCACACCTGTAATCCCAGCACTCTAGGAAGCTGAGGTGGGAGAATCCTTGAGCTCAGGAGTTTGAGACCAGCCTGAGCAAGAGGGAGACCCTGTCTCTACTAAAAAGAGATTTAAAAAAATTAGCTGGGCACTGTGGTGGGCAACTATAGGGCCAGCTATCCAGGAGGCTGAGGCCAGAGGATGGCTTGAGCCCAAGAGTTTGAGGTTACCATGAGCTAGTCTGAGACCACAGCACTCTACCCAGGGCAATAGAGTGAGACTCTGTCCCAAAAAGTAAAAAAAAAAAAAAAAAGAAAGAAAAAGAAAAAGAAAGAAAGAAAACATAAGCTAAAGACTAAGAGGTGATATTTGTATGTAATATACCTGATAAAAGTTTGCTACCCAGAATGCATAAAAATATCTTATATCTCAACTAATAAAACACTTAAACTCACTTTAAAAATGAGCACAAGATTTGAATAGAAATTTCACCAAAGGAGACACCCAAATGTCTCATAAAGCACATGAAAAGGAGGTCAACAGCGTGAGTCTCTAGTGGAATATGAGCTAAAACTACAATGAGATCCCATGATATACCCACTAGAATAGTGATGATGATGATTAGACAATACCAAATGTTATCAAGAACGTGGAGAGGCTCGGCACCTGTGGCTCAAGCAGCTAAGGCGCCAGCCACATACACCTAAGGTGGCGGGTTCAAATCCAGCCCGGACCCACCAAACAACAATGACGGCTGCAACCAAAAAATAGCCGGGCGTTGTGGCAGGCGCCTGTGGTCCCAGCTACTTGGGAGGCGGAGGCAAGAGACTCGCTTGAGCCCAGGAGTTGGAGGTTGCTGTG
>CAUYTI010063253.1:0-15790 GCA_963575145.1 Galago senegalensis
GCCTGTGGTCCCAGCTACTTGGGAGGCTGAGGCAGGAGACTTGCTTGAGCCCAGGAGTTGGAGGTTGCTGTGAGCGTGATGCCATGGCACTCTACCCAGGGGGATAGCTTGAGGCTCCATCTCAAAAAAAAAAAAAAAAAAGAAAAAGAAATCAGTAAGGAAATGGAAATTAGCAAGTCTATGGAAATTAAGTAGAATACTCCAAAATAAGTAGGTAGAAGAAAAAAATCATAAGGGAAATTAGAAAATCTCTTGAAAGGCTGAAAATTAAAACAGTGGGATGAAGAAAAATAAGTGCTCGGAGGCAAAATTGTATTCATAAATGCTTACGTTAAATTGAAGGAAGATGTCAACTCCTATTTTAAGAAACTACAAAAATGAGAGCACTAAACTCAAAGCAAGCAGAAGGTAGGAAACAATAAAGATTAGAGTGAAAATGAAATAGAAGGTAGAAAAAAAATAGAGAAATCAGTAAGACCCAAAGTCAAATCCTTGAACAAAACATCAAAAATTAAGAAAACAATTAAGCAGTTTCATTTATAATAGCTTCAAACATAATATATTTAGGAATACATTTAACAAGTACCAACAAGAAAAGAACGAAATACCGAAACATGCTACAACATTATGTTAAGTGAAAGAGACAAAAGACATTTTGCATGATTCCATTTATACTTAATGCCTAGAATTAGGCAAAAATATAGACAGAAAGTAGATTATTGGTTGCACAGAGGTAAGAAATCACAGGGCATCCAGTTGGACTGGTGTTTGTGAAGGGACTGATGAGAGATAAAGCTAGAGCTAAATTATGTCCTACCTCTGACACTAAATAGCTACCCTGAGAAGATTACTTAACTTCTTCCTGGACGTCCTCTTAAAACAGTGAAGATAGTAATACCACCTTCTTCAGGTTTATTGGGAGAATTAGATGAGACAGTATACATTAAGCACTTCTGACACTGGCACACAGTAGGTGCTCAATAAACATTTCCTACATTTTTGCATGGAAAAGCTTGAATGCCAAGCTAACATATAATGAGCTTTTATGTTTTGGGGAGCAATAAATAGAGATTTCAAATCAAGGAGTGCTGTAATCACAGCATTGCTTTAGGAAGATTAACTTGGTCATGAGTGATCTGGAGGTGAGAGAAGGAAAGACCAGATACTGGAAAAAAAACATTGCAGTAGTCCAGGAGGGATAGTGAGAGCTTGAACTTGAGTACTGCTAGCATATAGAATTACTGTATAAAACCATGTAAAAATTACCAACAGTTTGCTGGTATTATATATAGCAAATACAGGAGAGGGAGTGGATTTGAAGGTGAAAATGAAAGGTTAGCTTTATACATACAGAGTTTAAGATACCAGTAGACCTCCAGGAAGAAATGTTTGACAGGCAGTTAGAAATTTAGTACTAGAGGTCAAGGCTTGGGAGAATGTGAGAGTTGTTGTCCAGAAGGTGTAGTCAAAAGTTTGTATGAGATTACCAAAGAGAAAAAAAACACAGGGACAGAAAGAAGATTTTTCCCTTTAGAGGTGGGAAAATGAAGAGAAGGCAAATAATATGACTTTAATTGCCTTTCAGAAACTATGTTGTTGATGTCTAGTATTCTATCTATTCCCTTTATACCTGCCAACTTTTACTCCCTTCCTCTGTACCACAACAGAATGGATCATCTCTAGCGCCCCTTACACATGTTTAAAGTTGAATGTATTTGTTCTTACATAGTCCCTAGGTCCTTTTGCTTTTCCCCTGATGCCAACACAAGATGTATTAAGATGGCAGACCAGTTATATTTCTGAAGAACATATGAGGCATTATAAGAAGCCAAGGTTTGATTTGTCTTACAGGCATTCTCAGAAATTACAGAGAAATATGAGCAGCCTTTGAGGTACTATGAGGTAGCTAATAATATGCCTGACTCTTTGTCATTGAAAATTTGAAAGTTAATTTTTACCTTGAAATCTCTTGGTTATCCAGAGAGAGGACAGAATAGTTAAGGCTAAAAAGGGGTTCCCATCCTGCTGCATGATATAAAACTGCCTGTGAATTTCTCTAGTCCTGATTATTTTGTTAGTTCCTTCAACCGTTAGTGCATATAGCAGCCAAAAATGGAAGTTGATTCGAGGCCATCCTCTGGGGTTATCCTGAAGAACAGAGGGAAAGCCGGCTTGAGTCTGAGAGGAGTTGTTTGTCACAAAGGAAAATGACTTCATTGGCCAATTTACTTTCTTTGTTTTTGAGTAAGACCCTGTGTTTTAATTAACTTTTACAAGTGAATAATGGGCAATAGCCACAATCCAGTGATATTCCACTGGCAAAGGAATTGTGTTCTGCTGCAATATAAAAAAAATGTGTATTTAAGTCCTTGATACTGGAAAGTTTTTGTGACACTGTAAAATTAACAAACTGGGCTCGGCGCCTGTGGCTCAATCGGCTAAGGTGCCAGCCACATATACCTAAGGTGGCGGGTTGGAATCCAGCCCGGGCCCGTCAAACAACAATGATGGCTGCAACCAAAAAATAGCCGGGTGTTGTGGCGGGCGCCTGTGGATCCAGCTACTTGGGAGGCGGAGGCAAGAGACTCGCTTGAGCCCAGGAGTTGGAGATTGCTGTGAGCTGTAATGCCACAGTACTCTACCCAGGGGGATAGCTTGAGGCTCTGTCTCAAAAAAATAAATAAATAAATAAATAAATGTAGGCCCTGATCTTCATTAATAAACACACATACTTGACACAAGTGGGTATCTACATATCTATACAGCACTCAGGACAAGTCTCTGGCATGCATTGAGCACAACCCAGGTGCTACTAACTAAAAGCACCTGCTCCCAAAATAGTAACTTTTATAAATTTTATAGTATGTGACCTATCAATTAAAAATGGCTCAAAAATGTTTGTAAAATGAATGTATCATTTTTCAACAATCAGTTGTTTGGTTTAACTCAACTACTGGCCTCAGTGGTATAGTCTAATGGGATGTCTGTCTGGTATATCAAGAGCCTCCCCTTGTTAAACACGACTGTATCTTCCCCATCCAGGGAGTCAGACACCTCGGCTTGCCTAACTGAAACTAAAATAGGAACAAATGATGTGACTGGGATTCCAGGTGGCCAGAAGCAAGCTGAGGAAAGGAGAGAGAGGAAAAATAGGGACCCAGGGAGAATTTAACCAGCGTGTACTGGAAAACACTGAGGTGTGCTGACAACCAGGAAGCAGGACAAGGGCCCAACAGAAGAGCCAGCCCCAAAGCCTTCCTGAGCACCCCATTCCCATGTTCCTTCTCCTCCACAGGACTACACAGGTGTGGCTGCCCTCTGTCCCCACCACAGACAATGAACACCAGGGCCATATGGGGCTGCTTGTGGGGAGGCTCCTTCTATGGGTGAAATGCTCTGGAATAGATAGATGACAGGGAGGTTGCGACACTGCAAGTGTACTGTCACTAAACTACAATTTAAGAGAGTAAATTTTTTTATTTTTTTGAGACAGAGTCTTGTTTTGTCATCCAGGCTGGAGCAACTTCACTCCTGGGCTTAAGTGATCCTCCTGCCTCAACCTCCCAAGTAGCTGAGATTACAAGTACCCATGAATACAACTAGCTAATTTTTTTGTTTTTAGGAGAGATGGGGTCTCTCTTTTGCTCAGGCTGGTCTTGAACTCCTGACCTCAAGTGATCCTCCCACCTTTGCCTCCTAAACTGTTGTGATTAAAGGAGTAAGCCACTATGCTTGCCCCTAAAACAATAAGTTTTATAAATTTCAAGGTCTGTGACCTATAAATAAAAAATGGCCAAAAAATGTCTATGAAATGGGCTTAGCTCCTATAGCCCAGTGGCTAGGGCGCCAGCTACGTATACTGGAGGGTTCAAATACAACCCGGGCTTGCCAAACAACGACAACACCAACCAAAAAATAGACGGGCATTGTAACAGGCACCTGTAGTCCCAGCTACTTGGGAGGTTAAGAGAATCGCTTAAGCCCAAGAGTTTGAGATTGCTGTGAGCTGTGACACCACAGCACTCTACTCAGGGTGACATAGTAAGAATCTGTCTCAAAAAAAAACCAACAAAGTTTATGGAATGAATGTATCATTATTCAGGAATCAATTGTCTGATTAACTAAACCACTAGCCCCAATGTTTCCCTGGTATATCACATACCTCCCCTTATTAAACATATCAGTATCTTCCTACCCCAGGGAGCCAGAAACCTTGGGGTGGCCTATCTGTCTGTGGCCCCCACTAAGGCCCCTAACATACTCTGTGATGAGGATACAGTTTGCACACCCCTTCCTGCTTCCTCCCAGGACTGGGGTGTCAGAGGGAGGTGTCCTCTGGTGAAGAGTATATCACCTGGAGGACAAGGATCAGGACACACCTGCAACCCAGAAGAGGCCCAACCTTCTGTTTCCAGGCCTTACCATTGCTACATCCAGAAACACCTCTGCCAGTGTCCTTTGCAGCCCCAGAGTCAAACAACAGAAGAAAGGCCTAGAAATGCAGCCCCTACCTTGACCTCCTGCTCCACAGTGGTCACGATGCCCTCCCTCATGAACAAGCCGTAATCTTCAAAAAACTTTGCGTATTTCTCAGCATCTTTTTTACTCTGGTCAACGAAGAATTTTATTAGCCTCTTCTGTAAAACATCCCGGAGTTTCCTACAGAATAAAAATTCATTTACCACAAACAAGCAACTTCTACTAAATATAAATGACCAGAAAGATACGAATCAATATCCAGCCCCACTAATAAAGAAATGACAACACAACGTACCATTTTTGGCCAAACTGAAAAAAGAAAGGGAAACCCTTGGCAATCGCCGAGTAGGAGGCAGCACATGGAGCGCACATGGCCCCCTGGAGGCAAGCATGTGAACTGACACGCCTTGCCTACAGTTTTGCAACAAAGATCCCAGCATGGAACTATTTCCACCCTGTGACTCATTTGTTCCAACTGTGGGAATTACACCTTAGGAAATAATCACAAGCACGAGCTTGTCTTTCTTTTTTTTTGGAGACTAATTCTCACTCTGTTGCCCTCAGTAGAGTGCTGTCGCGTCACAGCAACCTCAGACTCTTGGGCTCAAGTGATCCTCTTGCCTCAGCCTCCAGAGCAGCTGAGATCACAGGCGCCTGCCACAACCCCCAGCTATTTTTAGAAATGAGATCTCACTCTGGCTCAGGCTGTTCTCAAACCTGTGAGCTCAGGCAATCCACCTGCCTCAGGCTCTCAGAGTGCGGGGATTACAGGCAAGAGCTACTGCGCCCAGCCTAAGAGCAGAATCCCAAAATGTATCAGGTTCAGTGTACACAGGGAATATGTGTACACAAAGCCAAATAATATAGTCTATGTGTTTATAACCATTCTTCATAAGTAGGATCAATACTGTATATCACACATATGAAGCATTATATAATGGACTAAGATTATGAGCATTTTTACTAGTGCAATGGGGCACTTTTATTTCCCTCTTATTTTGCCTTAAGGAAAATAAAATTGCAATTTTTTTTTTTTTTTGAGACAGAGTCTCAAGCTGTCACCCTGGTGAGAGGGCGGGGGTATCACAGCTCACAGCAACCTCAAACTCTTAGGCTTAAGTGATTCTCTTGCCTCAGCTTCCCAAGTAGCTGGGACTACAGGTGCCCACCATAAGGCCCAGCTATTTGAACATGCCAGCCCCAGTGTGTGTGGCTAGCGCCCTAACCGCTGAGCCACAGGTGCCAAGCATGCGATGTATTTCCATACAGTGTATTTATTAACAAGCCAGGATAGGGGAACAATAATGGCTAACATTCATTTAAGCTTTTCCTCTCCTTCTCCCTATCCTGAGTGCCTCAGTTCTTCGTCCACAGAAGCCCAGAATGGGGTGCAGAGCCTGGGAAGGCAGACATGTCCATGAAGGGCCATGTCAGAGCCTGAGGACCCAGAGGTAAGCATCCAGGTTGGGGGTACAGACAGCCACAGTGGAGAGTCATAGAGTAGATGGATGACAGGGGCACCCAAAGAAGAGAGCAGTGGCAATGACAGATTGGTTACATAAAAGGAGAACATTCTAATGGGTAACTATATTAACAATAATGAGCCAGGTGGGGTGACTCACTCCTGTATTCCCATTCTAGTGGGCCAAGGTGAGTAGATTACTTGAGCTCAGGAGTTCAAGACCAGCCTGAGCAAGAGCAAGACCCCGTCTCTATAAAAAAATAGAAAAAAACTAACCAGGCATGGTGGTGGGCACCAACAGTCCCAGCTACTCAGGAGACTGAGGCAAGAGGATCACTTGGGCCCAAGTGATGCCATGACACTGTAACCAGGGCAATTCAGTGAGATTGTATCTCTAAAGGGAAAGAAAAAAAAAGAATGAGAGGCCAATTTCTCCAGATTAGTACTAGAAGTACTGATGCATGCACAGCAGGTACAAAAATGAACCTGGATAGACATGCATCTATTACACACACTCTCCTAAGAAGGCCTAAGAGTAGCAGTTACCAAGATTTCTAGTAACCAGATCTTGGCTTCTAAGTTCTGTGCCCATTAAAGAAGCCAGGGCTCGTAGGAGAAATAAGTAAATCTAGGGCTAAGAAAAATGCAGCAAAATACAAGATAAGTCTGGACCTTCTTGTGCTAGAGGACGCTGTCAATGCAAGATGGGACCTGTCCAGAGGGACAGGAGTTCACTGAAAGAGCTCTCACTGGCCAAATCCTGAACAATTTGAGCATCAAAATAAATAATTATAGTAATAGATTATAACCCTTTGAATAAAACCAGGAAATCAGTACATAGAAATAAATTATAAGATTTAAATATTATAATAAATGAATAAACTTAAAGTTTGATGAAGAATGTGAAATTTACATAGCTTTAAAATCCCAGCCCATCTGATATTCATGAATTGCAAAGGGAAGAAGAGTAACACGTAGAGTCCCTTTAATCAAGCATCAGAATGTACATCACCAATGATGGTACCCCACTGCCAGGATGCCGCCATCCCAGCCTCTTCCTGCCCAGGAGTCACATCCTGAATTGAACCACAGAGAAGGACCACACAAAGCTCCTGAAGGGCATCTTATAAAACCACTGTCTGATTAGCTGGCTGTGGTAGGTGCCTGTAGTCCCAGCTATTCCGGAGGCTAAGGCAAGAGGACCACTTAAGCCCAAGAGTTCAAGGCTACAGTGAAGTATAACAACATCACTGCACTCTAGTCTAGGTGACAGAGTAATGGCCTATCTCCAAAAAAAAAAAAAAAAAAAAAACCACTGTTATATGCAAAGCATCATGGCTATGCAAGTCAAGAAAACCTGTGGCACCTCCACGCCTGAAGGGGGTTAAGAGTCATGGCAACTAAAGGCCCATATGACTCTGGCACTACTGGAGCAAAAGAGGACTTGATTGGGCCTGAGGAGTAGAAGGTGGAACAACAGTAATGCCCTCATTTTGATGGCTGTGCCGGAGCCGTGTAGGAGGATGGCTTTGTTGGAAATAAACCCAAAGATATTCGGGGAAGAAGAGACAGTAGAAAGACAACTTCTCTCTGAGGGTTCAAGGAAAAAAAATGATCCTTTACTCTTCTCCCAAATTTTCTTTCAGTTTGTGATACTTTCACTCTTTTCAAAAATTCTAATTAAGTCTGACTCTTTCTGATCAAGATGAATTCTCAAGGGGGTGCCCATAGTCCAGTTGTTAGGGTACCAGCCACATGCTCTGGGGCTGGTGAGTTCGAACCCAGCCTGCGCTTTCTAAACAAAAGAGAAAAATAGCCTGGCGTTGTGGTGGGCACCTATGGTCCCAGCTACGAGGGAGGTTGAGGCAGGAGAATCACTTGAGCCCAAGAGTTCAAGGTTGCTGTGAGCTATGACACCATGGCACTCTACCAAGGGTGACAAAGTGAGACCCTGTCTCAAAAAGAAAAAAAAAAGATGAGTTCTCAAGGTGACAATGTAACCTTTGCACTGCAGTGAGCTGGTGGAACACCAAACAGCAGGTCCACCTCCTGATAAACATGACCCCTGTGACTCAGTTTCAACTCCAACACAAGGATCTAATGGTTTCCCCTTACAGGACATAATGGGCTATGCTCAGCACAGTTCTGGAGAGAGAATAGCAAGCTGTGCAGTCAGGATGATGACCAACAGTACAGCCCTCCCCAGCCCCGCAATTCCAAAAGCTACATCTCCACAGGAGCCCAGCCCCTGACTCCTCCATTTCACTCAAGAGCTTCCTTGACCACGGTCAGACATACCCTTGATTCATGGTTGTCCTTTGCCTCACCCAGCTCAGAGACATCATGGCTGGACCACTCCTAGCATCACCACTCCAGGATGGGTGGTGCAAACACCTGTCAGTATCAGCAGTAACATTCTGCAGTGAGCCAGTCCCCACACCCTTTCCACTAAAGTGAAGTGAAACACGGGGAAAGCCCAAGCCTCCACGGACACCGCCAAAGCACAGCAGGATGAATAACCACAGAGCTTTCCTCCAACAATAATGGAAAAATCACTGCCATGGGCAGCATGTCCTCTCCACTGTCCTGTTATAATTTTGGCAAGAAGCACAGGGCCACCCTATCAGGCTGGCATGGTTGGTAACATGGACCAACGTCTTCTTTTCATTGATTTCATAATACCTCTGTAATTAGAGGAAAAATAACTTTAAAATGTTTAAATATTCAACTTTCCTCACAGTAACCCCACACCTAGTAATCTATCATAAGGGAATACTTGGAGCTGCAGATAAAGATTTAAGAACAAAAACAGACCATGCAAGGTGGCTCCACCTCTATTCCTACCACTTTAGGAGGTCAATATGGAAAGATCACTTGAGGCCAGGAGTCTAAGACCAATCTGAGAAAGAGTAAGACCCTCATCTCTACAAAGAAAAAAAACAAGTGAGCTGTAGATGGTGTTATATACCTGTAGTCCCAGCTACTCAGGAGGCTAAGGCAAGAGGATCACTTGAGCCTAAGACTTTGAGGTTGCTGTGAGCTATGATGATGCCATTGCACTCTACCAGGGTGACAGAGTGAGAATCTGTCTAAAAAAAAAAAAAAAGCTCAGCACCCATAGCTCAGTGTGCAGGACACCAGCCACATACATCGAGGCTGGCAGGTTCAAACCCGGCCTGGGCCTGCTAAACAACAATGACAACTGCAACCAAAAAATAGCTGGGTGTTGTGGCAAGTGCCTGTAGTCCCAGCTACTTGGGAGGCTGAGGCAAGAGAATCACTTAAGTCCAAGAGTTTGAGATTGCTGTGAGCTGTGATGCCACAGTACTCTACAGAGGGCGACATAGTGAGACTCCATCTCAAAAAAAAAAAATTAATGACAGTGGAAAGTACTCCAATTAAGATAACAGAAAAAAGGAAAGAAAATAGTATAAATAATATGAATTCAATTATGCTAAAAAACACAAACAAAAAGTCTACATGGCTCTCTGCCTGAGGGTGGGACATGAAGAGGCCATTATAGGCCTTGCCCCATGTGCTCTGTGCATGGTCCCAAGCAGGCAGCCTCCTTTCGCATCTCTTCCCAGACCAGCTGTTGTCCAAGGTCCATGAGATGAGGGACAAATAGTGGTTCTCTCAGTACCAGTGCCGCTTAGCATGGTAAGCCACTTCTCACCACTTCCACATCATCACTCAAACCCTCACCAACCAATGGGTCTGATCCATCACCTCAGAAGCAATGCCCTTCCCAGAAACAGACAAGAAAATGGCTGTCAAGCTTTTAGTGAGCTCATGTGTGAGGCTTCAGGGAGTGACATTAATACTGTATATAGTACTCTATGGGCAATTCAGATTTCCAAAGGTAACATGTCCAACTTAATTCTTATTTGACTTGCTAACTCTAATACTGCCCTACCTGGCTGTCAATCTCCTATACCCTGAAATACGGTTAAGCCTAGTTTAGACTACAGGTGACCTGTACATCCTCAAGTAAGCAAGTATTACTTGCACTACAAAAAAATAAGCTAGCCAGTTCTGAATAAAAATTATTTGCCGAGCCTGGAGCCTGAGCCGGCGGCAGACTGAGGCCTTCTCTCCACACAGCCCAGCCCACTGCAGGATTGTAGCCAGAGCCCCATCCGTTCTGGTGGAAAGGCTGGTCTAATCTGACTCTGGAGTCCTCCCATCTAGACTCCCGCGTTGGTGGTGACCAGCCATTCTCAAATTCTTCTGGAGCACAGATAGTTGCTCTAGGGTATGCCCCAGAGGCCAGGCCAAGGGAACTTGGAAGGCTCCTGAGGGCCCCCACCCCCAGACTGAGCCTTCCAGCCCTGCACTCTGCTCTCATTCCTAGAAACCCTGCCCTGGGCTCTCTGGTGGTAAAGGAGCCAGGGGGGAAATGGTGGTACCCGGATTCCCTCCACTCCCCAGAGCTTACCTGATGAGTGCACTCTCCTGCAAGAGCTCCCGGCTGAGGTTCAGGGGAATATCCTCACTGTCCACCACACCTGAGAGACAGGGCAGGTTAGGGGTTCCTCCATGCCATGGCCCTCCCCCACCACCAAGTCCTCCAGGATAAGCAGTTCATTATCCCTGCAGCCTGGCTTCAAGTCAACCATATGGGGTCAGAAGGCAGCAGGAAGGACAGGACGGGAGAGACCTACAGAGCTTTGTGCAAGACTTGGTAACGTGTCCAGTGGGCAGGCGGGCTGGGGCAGCCTTAGCCAGAGGACAGCATCTACAACCTTGGGATCTACCTAACACTCGGAAAACAATGTCCTAAACTTTATGTTAATAACCATAACTATGGGTGGTGCCTGCAGTTCAGTGGGTAGGGCTGCCAGCCACATACACCAAGGACAGTGGGTTCGAACCCAGCCCAGCCCAGCTAAACAATGACAACTGCAACCAAAAAATAGCTGGGTGCTATGCTGGGCGCCTGTAGTCCCAGCTACTTGGGAAACTGAGGCAAGAGAATCACTTAAGCCCAAGAGTTGGAGGTTGCTGTGAGCTGTGATGTCATTGCACTCTACTGAGGGTGACATAGTGAGACTCTGTCTCAAAACAAACAAACAACAACAAAAAACCCCAACTATGTCATGGATAGTTTGCACCTTTGTATGCTAATAGGATACAAAAAGTTTTGGTTTTTTTCGAGACTGAGTCTCATTTGTCACCCTCAGTAGAGTGCTATAGCAGTCACAGCTCACAGCAACCTCAAACTCTTGGATTCTAAGTGATTCTCTTACCCAAGTGATTCTCTTGTGGCAGGCACCTATAGTCCTACCTTCCCAAGTAGCTGGGACTACAGGTGCCTGCCACAACATCCAGCTATTTTTAGAGATGAGGTCTTGCTCTGGCTCAGGCTGGTCTCAAATCCATGAACTCAGACAATCCACCCACCTCAGCCTCCCAAGTGCTAGGATTACAGGCATGAACCACCAAGCCCGGCCCAAAATACAAAGTTTTTTTTTTTTTTTTTTTTTTTTGAGATAGTCGCACTCTATTGTCCAGACTAGAGTGCTGTCGTATCATAGCTCACAGCAACCTCAAACTCTTGGCCTCAAGAGATCTTCCTGCCTCAGCCTCCCAAGAGCTGGGGCTATAGGTACCTGCTACAACACCTTGCTAGTTTTTCTATGATTAGTAGAGACGGGGGTCTTGCTCTTGCACAGGCTAGTCTTGAAATCCTGAGCTCAAGCAATCCACCTGCCTCAGCCTCAGAGAGTGCTAGGACTATAGGTGTGAGCCACCACACCTGGTCCAATACAAAAGTTTAAAAGCTAATTTTTTTTTTTTTAATTGAGATAGGGTCTCACTATGTTGCCCTCGGTAGATGCTGTGATGTCACAGCTCACAGCAACCTTAAACTCTTAGGCTTAAGTGATTCTCTTGCCTCAGCCTCCCAAGTAGCTGGGACTACAGGTGCTCACTACAATGAAGGGCTATTTTTTGTTGTAGTTATCATTGTCCTTTTAGCAGGCCGGGGCTGGATTTGAACCTGCCAGCCCCAGTGTACATGGCTGGTGCCCTAACCACTGAGCTATGGGCACAAGCCTTTTGTTGTTATTGTTTCTTGTGTTTTCTTTTTGGCCAGGGCTGGGCTTGAACCCACCACCTTCAGCATATGGGGCTGGCGCCCTACCCTTTTGAGCCACAGGTGCTGCCCCTTTTTTGTTTCTTTAAGACAGAGTCTCACTCTGTTATCAAGGCTAGAGTGCCATAGCATCAGCTTAGCTCATCGCCAACTTCAAACTCCTGGGTTCAAGTGATCCTGCTGCCTCGCCAGTAGCTGGGACTGTATCAGAATAAATGTTCTATTTTTAGTAGAAACAGGGTCTCGAACTCCTGTGCTCGAATGGTTCTCCCACCTTGGCTTCACAAAGTGTTAAGATTACAAGCTTGAGCCACCACATCTGGCCTGAATTCTTTATTAAACTATAATCTCACTCAACACTACTCTTGAACAAATCTCAAACTCAGGTAATACTTCTAAATACTGAAAGACCTCAAATTAACATCCCTCTGTTTCTCCCAAATCAAACTAGAGTAGAGGTCAGATGCTTTCCAGGAGGCCTGAGCTGCTCCCCACAAGCTGCCCGGTAACTTGCCGTAGTGGGGCCGGCTCTGTGGCCACTCACCCTGACCACAGTCACTAAAGATGAGCTCTGAGAGCAAGATCGGCACATACAGAGCAAAGGTAGTCACCAGCCCTGGGTACACGGGAGGTCACCCACAGACCCAGGGCTCCACCCACATGAGCATGGGTTCTGGGCCACCATACCTCGGAGGAAGCGTAGCCACTTGGGCAGGATGTCGGTGGCCTTGGTCTGGATGAGGACTTTGCGGCTGTACAGTGCGACACTGGAGCCTAGTTCCCGGCTCACATCAAACATGGACGGTTTCTAGTGATGAGGAAAGGACAGCGTCAAGCAGCAATGGCAAAGCCCACTGCAGCTGCCAGGAGGCAGAACCTAGAAGCAGGATCTCAGAGAGCCACCCCCTCCTGAGCTGGCCCTGGGCTGAGAAGGGGGATACAATGAATCCATAGGAGGGTTAGCCCTGCCATGCCCACCCCAGCCACATTGCTCTATGCCCAGGGAGGACACCCCAATGCCAAGGCACCTCAGAGGTGGGGGAGCCTTCTTTGGGCAGCTGCCACCCTCCCCAGACCCAAGTGGTGTACTCCTTGTGGAGGACACAGAGAATGAAGACTGGCATGCCCTCTGGAAGAGAACTAAACCTCACTATGGGTCAGTGTCAGCAAATAGCTCGCAGCCTGTATCTGTATAGCCTGAGAATGGCTTTCACTTTTTTTTTTTTTTTGGGAGACTGAGTCTCACCATGTCGCCCTGGGTAGAGTGCCGTAGTGTCACAGCTCATAGCAACCTTAAGCTCTTGGGCTTAAGCAATTCTCTTGCCTCAGCTTCCCAGGTAGCTGGGACTACAGGCACCTGCCACAATGCCTGGCTATTTTTTTGTTGTAGTTATTGTTGTTTAGCAGACCTGGGCTGGGTTCGAACCTGACAGCTCCAGTGTATGTAGCTGGCGCCCTAGTCGCTGAGCTACAGGCGCCGAGCCGGCTTTTACATTTTCAGGTGAAGAAAAAATGTAAAAAGGAATTATTTCATGATAATATGAGAAAGTTACAAAATTTTCTCAAATTGCTCTTGTCTGTGGAGTTTTCTTGCCACGGCAGCAGAGTTGGAAAGTACAATAGAAACTGTGTCACCCCACAGCCAGAAGTGGTTACCCTCTTGCCCTTCCACAAAGTGTGCGCTCACACCTGCACTACCTCAGTGCTTCACAAATGCATCTCCCACTATCACGCAGGTCTTGTTAAACATGGGTTATGACTCAGGGGCCCCGATGCTGTGCTCTTGTCTATGACCACATGTGAGGTGGTAACAGCCTTACTCAGCTCACTCCAAAATGATGTTAACAAATGTGGGATGGGCTCGGTGCCTGTGGCTCAAGCTACTAAGGCACCAGCCACATACACCTAAGGTGGCAGGTTCAAATGCCCAGCCCGGGCCCACCAAACAACAATGACGGCTGCAACCAAAAAATAGCCGGGCGCTGTGGCGGGCGCCTGTGGTCCCAGCTACTTGGGAGGCTGAGGCAGGAGACTGGCTTGAGCCCAGGAGTTGGAGGTTGCTGTGAGCGTGATGCCATGGCACTCTACCCAGGGGGACAGCTTGAGGCTCTGTCTCAAAAAAAAAAATAGCCAGGCATTGTGACGGGCACTGTAGTCCCAGCTACTTGGGAGGCTGAGGCAAGAGAATCACTTAAGCCCAAGAGTTTGAGGTTGCTATGAGCTGTGACACCATGGCACTCTACCCAGGGTGACAGCTTGAGATGCTCTCTTTTCTTTCTTTTAGAGAGTCAGAGTCTCACTTTGTTGTGCTCAGTAGAGTGCAATGGAGTCACAGCTCACAGCAACCTCCAGGTCTTGGGCTTAGGCGATTCTCTTGCCTCAGCCTCCTGAGTAGCTGGGACTACAGGTGCCCACCACAACACCCAGCTATTTTTTGTTGTAGTTTGGTCAGGGCCAGGTTCAAACCCACCACCCTTGGCATATGGGGCCAGTGCCCTACTCACTGAACCACAGGCGCTACCCTTGAGACTGTCTCAAAAAAAAAAAATTCTATGTTAGTTTGATGAAAATATTTCAAATGGTATATAAAACCAGCACATTATACCCCATTATTGTATTAATGTACACAGCTATCATTTAATAAAAAAAAAATTTAAATCTGACATCACAGAGTTATAAAGACAGTAGGACATGAGGGGCCAAGATGTTGAAGGAAAGTGAAGTCCCAAGATGTGAACCCAATATATGGCATCACCTTTTCCTTTGAGGTTTTGCCAATTCAAAAGTAGCAGCTGAAAGAGTGAGAAGCCCAGAAGAAAGTAGGAACTAAATGGGCAGAAGCTTGGAGGAGTTGTCAGCAATCTTGGGCTGAGGAGACAAAACATAGAAGCTTTTTGCTCACATGTTAATCACAACTTTAAAGGCTACACCCTAAGAGTAGGAGTAACATGAAAATTAAGTAGCCTCCAGAAAGATCAAAGCACAGCTTAGAAAGAGCTCTGTCCCTCCCTAGGTAAAGATGATCCAACCCAGGTGGCTCCTGTGGCTCAGAGGGCAGGGTGCCAACCCCATATATCCAGGGTGGCAGGTTTGAACCCAGCCCTGGCCAAACTGCAACAACAACAAAAAAAGATGATCCAACCCTGTCTGCCTGAAACAAAAGTAAATCTTCTAGAGAAAGATAACATTAACCTAATGCTTCAAATTATCTCCAAATTTCTTCATACAAACTGTCAAGCTACCAAGTAACTCTTACCAGGTTTATATAAAAATCAATTTTAAAAACATGGACAATCCAAAAGGAAAAAAAGCAAAAACAACTCAAAATAAGCTATCCAAATAGCCAATAAACATAGTAAAAAGCTACCATCATTAAAACAGTGTGATACTGGTACATGAACAAATACATAAATCACATGTAAGAACTTTCATATAAAATTAAGTAAAAGAAGGTAACAGGAAAAGGGCAGATAGATGGTTATACATAAATGAGTTAACTGGGGAAGGACCACATTTAAGACTTTTGTCAGGGCTCGGCACCTATAGCTCAACTGGCTAAGGCGCCAGCCACGTACACCTAAGGTGGCGGGTTCGAATCCCCAGCCCAGACCCGCCAAACAACGACGGCTGCAACCAAAAAATGGCCGGGCGTTGTGGCGGGCGCCTGTGTTCCCAGCTACTTGGGAGGCGGAGGCAAGAAACTCGCTTGAGCCCAGGAGTTGGAGGTTGCTGTGAGCTGTAATGCCACGGCA